>JAUMHQ010000087.1:7764068-7777400 GCA_032361165.1 Enteromius paludinosus
TGAATATGCAAATTGACGTATGACGTCATCTAGCGACTTTTCATGCATGGTGTCCCTTATTTTGACTTGTTGAAGGTAGCAACCCTAGCTATACCAGACAAAAAAATCTGACAAAACAGCTCTTTGGGTCCATCTGGATATGTCACAATAAATATGTTTTTATAATATAATAATCATAATTAATTGTATCATATACGAAAAAAAAAAGTTTTCCCCACATGTGCGTAATGTGTGATATACTGACTCCTCCTGGGCATTTGAAGTATAACACCTTGTCATGTGACTGAATGTGACAGTATATGTATATGTTGACATATGTTAAATACAATGATCATTTATATATTTATCATGCAATAATTTGAAAAAAAAAGTTGCATTTACGATTTGAAAATGCGAAACATTTGGGCAAAATGACCTAATAAATATTATTATTTAAAACTATATTTCACAGTAGGCTATGCTGGTAATCATAGGCGAGTCATATACCGTACACATGCCCTACTGTCGTCATCGTCTGCGTACTAATCTCGTCGAGCTCTGCTTGTTTGCTGAATGTGTTACTATTCACGATATTTTAAAAGAGAGGGGGAAAAAAAGACCAGGTTCTACCGAGATTTGAACTCGGATCGCTGGATTCAAAGTCCAGAGTGCTAACCATTACACCATAGAACCACGTGCACCAAAGCTGGAGTCACACTTTAATATTTCACGGCCCGATGCCTCTATACATTTTTAATCCATAATAAATACAGCTAATAGTGATGGTGTATACGCGACAAACCAAATATACGTACATCCTATATATAAGTTACTGATATCTGCGTCTTTCTAACTTTGAATGACAATGCAAGTCGATTTTTTATTAAACAAGTAAAAAAATCTATCAGTTTGTCTTACTATTTAATCTCTAATTACTATTACTATATAGCGCAAAACAACCACAACAACAAAAGACCGCGAGCTAAAGCTAACGTTACCAAACATGCTAGCTCACATGTGCTGAAGATGAGTACGTACAAACCGTGAAAAATTACAAAGCTACATGTGAGGCTCGCAATTACGCCCACGGTCAACATGTTCAACACACTATATATCGCCTCCTCCATGAATTTTAATAGTAATCTGACGCCCTCACATTTGCAATGCCTCGATTGAACTGAAGGGGGAAGCCGGAGCTCGTTGCACATTTGGCATGTTTTATCATTATTATTATAGTGATTGCAGTCCTTATTAAAGCAAATTGGGATGTTTGATGCGATGATTGCGACGATGACAACACAAATTGGGGGTTTTTAATCAATATATTACAGCCTAACAAACAACCGAAAAGCTTAATGTTTTAGCATCTACTTGCAATAGGCCAAAGCAATTAAGCCAGTTTTAAGTACCTAAATGGCATCACGCAGTTGGTTCATTAATATGTCAGAAATACCATGTATTGTCAGTCTGAGATTAGATATGAATGTATTCGAAGAAGAGCATAGTTGATGCACATCTTTGATTATAGACATGTCTCTATGTATATGCAAATGCATGTTGGTTCCAGCTTGAAGCATCATTTTTGTCGGTATGAGTCATTTTAATTGTACTTTGGATAATTAGTGAGGTGGAATTTCTGGTTTCTGTGTTTTGAAGTCCGATATCCTGTGAAGGGTGCAAATGTGCTTGGATGAGAGTGTGTGTGTGGATGCTGATGTGGGTCATTACCCCTTCTCTGCCCCCTGGGGGAAGCAGGAAAGAGGAGGAGGGATGGATGGATGGATGGATGGGGGGAGATTTAGGGGGGGGGGGGTTCCCAGGGGAGGAGAATCCAATAAATCAGCCTGCCGTCTCTGTGCTGACATGGGGCTTGTCTGTGAGGGGTGTGTGTTGTGTGTATGTGTGTGTGTGCAGAGGGGGATCACAACAACAGCATCGCCTTGTCTGGCTGTCAGTCACCTCTATACTGGCCAGGCAACATACTCACACGCCTCCCGCAGACCCTCATTACCATTCAATCCATTCGTTTTTCTGTGCTCGTTCCTGGCAGTCTGATTACTCGCGTCTCTTTTTTCCTCTCTTTAGTCTTTTGGATGTGGAGTTTTTTTTTTTTTTTTGCCAAAGCGGAGTTCGCATCATTGATATGAAGTGTTTCCGCAAGGTCACATCTTTTAAGCACGCGTGCATTGCGACAATTGCTTAAGCAGATAGTCAAGTAGACTACTACGAGTGTCACGCCAAGAGCGAAGTACCAACACAAATGCAAACAAATGATCTCTTCGCCACTGAGTAAGTGACCGTTTCTGCTCTTGATACAGTTCTGTAACTGGAGAATGTGAAGACGCCGCTGTCGGTGTGATACATGTCTGCAGGTATGTTTGAGCGTGTGGGAAACCAAAAGCTATGCGATTGCAATACAAGAATATAGAAGTACAAAAAGAAAAAACACAATTTTCATTTATGCTGAATTTCAATATGCAGAGGTTTAAAAGCTTCAGCATCTATTATTATTATTATTAATATATTGTTATATATTTCCTATATATATATATATATATATATATAAACAAAGTTAAAGTTAAAACACCTCCATTCACCTGTTCATTCATAAGGAAAAGGCCTTATCCTACATAAAACAGGAAATAATGTCACCCTTGTGACTGTCAAGGTCAAGATGTGTCTTAAAATATCAGATAATTCACTTTTTTTGGACAAGGTTAGTTCATGTGGTAAAATGTCATATGGTGCAACTCCCAACTAACCTCAAACTCAATATTAATTTCTTATTTTTAGATATTTAGGTATTTGCACACACAAACACAAACACACACACATATACATATACAAAATACAAAACTTTTAACTTGATGGTTGCACCACATGACATTTTTATAGTTATAAAATCATAATAAAAACTTTTTGAACATTGTATATATTTTTCAAAAGCATACAAATCCAACAAGCACATCTGATAAAAACAACAACAACAACAACAAGATTTTTCCTTGTTTATCACTGATAAATCTAATAAATATTCACCCTACTGCCAGCTCTGACTGCTTAAAGCATATTTTCCTAGTAACCAAGCAAGTGACGTGTTGGCCTTTTCTGTTCAGCTTTCAAAATGCTCATATCGGTGCAATATTGTGTGGGCTGCATGTGAAAGTGAATTACAGGGGAAGATCATTGATCAAGTTTGTTACTTGCGAGGGACGGCTGTGGAATAAATAATGTCAAACATTGTGGGGGATAAAAATGCATTTTCTTGGCTCCATCGGAAAGCTCCTCGTCTGATCTGAGAAATAGAGATATTGACCATTGCTTGTAAAACTTGTGTGAATTCCGAGCTTTCAAATACTCCTTTTTCTGTCCCTCCACAAACACACACACAGCAAATATATCAGACGTCCTGCAGCATGACTCTAATATGTGGCTCGCTTATGACTGTTTCCAATACATATGGACCGCAGTGGCCGGGAGACCTGCTCTGTGTATTAAAATTCATGGGAAAAAATGGCAATAATGACCCTCCCCCTTCCAGTCCCCATACATCCTCTAAATCTGTATCTCTCTTTTAAGCAGATCTCTCTACACTCCTCCCTCCCTCTATTTTCTTTCCTCCTCCGCATCCCTTCTTTCTGTTTTTCAGCCGCACTGCTGCCAGGTAGTGATTTCTACAGTGGGAAAATTGCTTTTTCAATATCTGCCTCTCTAATTATGAGCCCAGCTAAAGGGGTCACGCCACTGGAATACTAATAAATGTCTCCAGCGCTTTTGCACACGAAAGAGAATTTACGTGTTATATTACTTATGTCACGCCGGTGCTTAAGAATCACTGTCATTCATATTGTTTTGTCCAAAAAAAAAAAGCAGCACATTTTAAACAATTTATTCAATATTTTCCTTAGTGAAAATGCCTTTGTAAGCTTATTAAGCTGTATTCCCCCGACCCAGAGCAACACACACACATACCCACACACACACACAAGAGATTTGATTTAGGTCACACACTGGTTCTTATTGCCCCCCGGAGCATGTTATCTTCATAGCGAAGCTGTGTTTCGTGTGTTTTCAAGATCAAAGATCAAACAATTAATGCCGGACAGCAGCCTATCTGAGGAATCTTCAAAATCTAGATATTTCATAAACAGATGGAGAGACCGGTGGCTTAAACAAAAAGTGATTTACATAGGAAATAGGCCCTCGTTTTAAACCACTAGCCGTGGGATTTCATTGTGGGTGCCCTGAAACAATGCAAAACGATTTAAAGTAATAAAAAAGAGAAGAGAGGGAAAAAAAGCTACTTTACATCACAAAAGGAATTTGAATTCAAATGTCTTTACCGCGCGCCCCGAAAGGGTTAAACGGTTTCTCGGTCGCTCTGAGAGCCTGACTGACGTTTGGGGTTCTGTAATTGTGACGCGCGCCAATCAGCGAAGCGGTCAGCGCTTCCCACGTGGGGCGCTCTTAACGCTGATTGGGTAAAGCAGCCAGTGTTGATTGTGGCTGGGTCAAACCCCACGTGGAGATTTCATTCAATCATTGTACAGTTAGCTGCACCCTTATTTTTCAATCGAAGTCCCGTGCATAAAATTAGACGATGTGAAGGGAGCGTGTGAATAGCCGACAGAGACGGGGTGCTATATTTAAACTACACCACAAAATATAATTTTTTTTAAACATTTTTGTGCAGGGGAGAATTTATCAGACTTTATTCATTTGGATCAATGTAGCTAAAACATTTTTTATTGGTTCTTTGCATGTGACATCAATGACGTGATTTTTATTTTTCTTCTTCAAATTATGACCCTTAACCACAAAAGCAATCATAAGGGTCAACTTTTTGAAACTGAGATGTATACATCTTCTGAAAGCTGAATAAACAAGCTTTCCATTAATGTGCATATGGTTTGTTAGAACAGGACAATATCTGGCTGGGACACAACTATTTGGAAATCTAGAAATCTATATATATATATATATATATATATATTTTATTACTATTATTATTTTTAAATTATCTGTCCAGAGTTCATTCAAATTAAATGCAGTCTGAGTATAAAGTTTAAATGTTGGCATAAGTAGTTTTTATTTCTTTAAAAGCAGCATTACACAAGCAGTTTCTCTATTTTTATTATTAATAAAAACACTTTTTTAGGTTAGTGTGGCGTAATCAAGATCCAGGTAGCCATTTTGTTATCATGTGACAAAAAAACCTAGCATGCCTATGTAAAAGCCACAAAATATCACATACTCCAGAGTCTTTAATATGAAAACAAACTAAGTTTATTGATTACAAAAGGATAACCACAAAACATATCTATTTTATATAGTTTAAGTAGAGTACACTTCATGCAGTACGTACTTTTTTCACACAACCTAACATTTTTGGAGTCGTTAAATTGTAAAAAAGTATATAACTGTATATATCAGTCACAAAGAGACATATTTCCAGGCTGCGAACTAATTTATAAACAATTATCCCAAGGCATCCTTATTTGTCTCTGACCCACATACATAAACAAATACAGCACTGAACAGATCAATCCATGGGTCTTATGGGTTCCCTCTCCCACCGCAGCCTGAAATGAGTGTAACTTGAGAATTTAACTCTTTGCTTCTGGTTACCACAAGCCAAACCCCTTCTCTTTTTGCACAGGGGGGGCATGCGTTTCTCTTGAAGAAAACAACTCGCATGTCCCATTGAAAAACAGCTGAGGATCCGAAAGCAAGGAGCGGATGAGGGGAGAGAGAGAGAGAGAGAGAGAAGCAGACAAAAGAAGCTGCGGCTGCGTTGAGTGTCGCGTCTTGGGAGCGCGATAGCTGTCCGTTCGCTTGCTTTCTTTATTATTTTCATCAGTAAAACGCATCAAGGGCGGGGGAGCTCTGAAGGCCGAACGCGTGCATTCTGATATTTTGGAGGTGCGTCGCAGCGAGGGACTCGATACCGGACTGGGCGCATCTTATATCGCGCGATAAAGCAGAACAAAGGGAGTATTGAGCGAGGAATGCGCGAGCCGAGCCTGGCGCCGCCGAAACAGGGCCAAATGTTCTTCTGAGTCCCACTTAAACGCGCAAACTCTTCTGAAACAACATTTAAGGCTACACCGCAACAGAAGACCCTCACACCGCAACGAACCCGTTATTCGCCATGTTTCCCCAGAATCGACCCCCGGTAAGTTACCTTAGTACTCCGTAAAATGACCGCCTGCTCGATGCGCAATGCGCCTTTGTACGTTTCATATATATGTAGGCTAAAACAAAGTCTGTTTGTACCCTTTGTCTCGTTATTTGGGTTGAACGTTCACATGGATTGTGAAACTGTAGTTGGCCGAGTAGTGCTACTCATCTGGGCATGTATAGATCAAATCAAGCCACACTAAAATGTGCTTTTAAATAGGCAATGCTATCAATGTGCTTAAAGGATACTATTTCCCCTTTATGTTACTGTTATTGCACCCCGTGTTGTGGGTAGATCTCTGTATTAGTACTGGTGTTTAGACTACTGATGTACTAGAAGTTGCAACAGTGCCACACTTCTTTCACCTTTCATACATTTAAGTTTTCTTGCTTTTCAGATTTATTTAGCACTGCATTAACCTCCAATGTGGCCAACCTTTGAATCAGCTCTTTGAGGCTTATTTTTATAATTTTTTCCTCCTCATACGCTACTCTTGTTTGTTTTGGTTTTTTTTTTAGCATAAGGCGTCTTGAAGGAAGCTTGTTGGGATTTTAGTATTGGTGGTATATCAGCTAGGCCAATGAATCATCCAAAGTTTGTACATTTGGAGGTTTATTTATTGATTGCATTGCTTGGTCGATTACTATGTGCGTTAGATATGTCAGATTTTTTTTAGTGCACACTGTTTGGTTTAGTGTACATCTCAAGTGCTGTAATTAAAATGTAAGCCTGTATCACAGATGTATCTGGATGATTTTGGTCACCCTGTTCTCCGATTATCGTATCGGCTGTTGAAAAGCCCATATTGGTCAACCGCTATTTAATAAATGTCAGTTATCATTGAACACACTGGACTGATTGAATCAAGCTATGTGTTAAAATCCTTCCTGAGGTTTCCCTACAGTCCCCATACACCCCTCCCCCAGCACCCCCAACCTTCCCTAAGAATGCTTTGACATTCATTTCCTAAGGGATGGAAATTAGATTCCACTGGGGTGTGCAATTTCGTGATCTGAAGGAGATGTGCAGTACATAGGTGAGGTATGTTGGTTTTCTACCCCTTTTAGTTGTTGCTCTGCAGTGACCAAGGTTTCTTGGTTCTTTTCTTATTTCTCTTTAGAATGATCGATTGGTCCGACCTGTTTTTCCAGGACACCCAGCTAGTTCTGAACACAGCCTCTTTCCACTCACCTTGAACAGCCTGGGACATGAAGAGGTGGTTGGGATGTGATACAGCTATCTTCTTCGGTCCAAATCATAGCTTTATGTTTTTAGATACAACTTGTAAGTGTTGATATAAAAAATCTAAAGAGAGATTAACTATGGCACTGATATTTAGTTTAGTCAATTGTGAGCGAGTATATCTTGACGAAACTGGAATAAGACTGTGTGCGTTAAATGAAAAGGTTGAAACGCAGTCAGAACCAACCCACTCATTCCTCAGCGTGTGAAGAAGGTTAATACACCTGAAAATTATAATCTTGTTCAAAACAAGCAATTTAATGCAAAACCTTTTGTTTGATGTAGGGATGGCTTCAGTCAAAAAATCTCTCTTCATTTCCCCTCTTAACCAAGACAATAATTTTCATGCAAATTAGTCAGTCCATCAGTTTTTTTTTGCTTTCAAAGAGCTTTTAACACTGAATGGGAGAGTAAGTGGTTGTTGTACACAGTTTACCTTTAGGCTAATAGAGATACCTAATATTTCATGAAGTTAAAGGAACAGTTCACCCAAAAATGAAAATCCTATCTTTATTTACTCACCCTCAAATAGTTCCAAACCTGTATAAATTGATCTGCCAAAGGAAGATATTTTGAAGAAAGTTTGCAACCAGGCTGTTTTGGCCAAAATAGCCTGGTTGAAAACTTTCTTCAAAATATCTTCCTTTGGCAGATCAAGCATAAGGCATCTTGAAGCAAGTTAGTTGGGATTTTAGTATTCGTGGTAAATCAGCTAGGCCAATAAATCATCCAATAAGGGTCTTGTGTTCAGACAAAAGATAGAAAATTATTGATAATGACTACTTGTACGTTGTACAAGTGGAAAATCATAATTGGCAGGTTGAAACAGTGGGCAGTTCCTACAAGTTGCCTACTGACACCTGCTGCTTGGTCTTAATTCTGGCTTCTGGAGGGATCTGCTCCAGCTAAGGCATCTCCAGCAGAGGAGCACCACTATCCTTCCTGTGTTAGGTGTTTCTCAGTATTCCTCCTCGATGCTGTTCCCATTTCCTACAGCTCTCTGAGGAACCCGAGGAAACTTGGGGCATGGCACATGCCTTGGCACCCTCGGTTTGCAAAAGTCATTGGGAGAAAGCATGGCATTTCTTGAAACCGAAAGAACAAACAGGCTGCGGGGTTACCTCATAAAGGAAGCACCTAGAGCAATTACCACAGCTGACAAGCCAACGTCGCGGCGCTGCTAATGTATCCTGACAGCGGGGAAATTTGAATAACGAGCTTGCGGAGAGGGTAGAGAAAAGATGTGTGGTGTTAATGAAACAGGTGCCTGGCACCATACTGCACCCCACGTCCCCTCCCCCGTCTAAGTAAGGGATTACTGGGGCATTCCTTAAAGCTCCATGCTGCCGTAGAGTACGGAAGCACTGAAACAAGGCCGCGCATAGGTCAGGTTCCCGGGGAGGTTCTTTAAAATGCAAATGCCTGCCGGTTGTTGACACTGTAGTCGAAAGATTTCGTATACTTCAAACGTTGCTGCGGAACGCATCGCCTGATTCCTTGGATTTGTGTGCACACCTAAAAAGATGTTGGTCTTCAAAAGGTTCACAGATACAGAAAGTCCATTCCAATTATTTTTAGCCTCAGTCCTTCTCCACCCCGTTTCCTAGGGTGGATGTTTATGTGAAAGCTTTATTTTTTTAAGGAAAAACATGATATAATTAGAGGGCTTGCTGGCTCTCCGAGGCTTGGTGAGGCTCCCATGAAAAGACACCTGAAGAGAATATACAACTGTTTGTTTTTAAGGCACCATTATAATTTAAACAATGAACTCCGAGAAGAGTTTGGAGAATCCCAAATTGGGCTCCGTAGCTGTACTCTGGGAATGGAAACGTCAAGCATGTGGTCCGCTTTTTCCAGGAGATTTGTGTGTGAAAGCAGAAACAGTTTTATCAAAGGTTAGGCCACCGTGTTGACAGGTTTTGGGATGTTGGTTATCATGGCCGGCCGCAGCATTTCACAGGCTGTGTAACAATTCTCGGATGCAGGCCATCTGGGAGTCTTGTAGGCCCCTCAGCCAGACCTCTGACAGAAAGAAAGAAAAGCTGTGGTTTAGACAGCTCAGTGGACATAGACGCAGTAGTGTTTAGCAGCTTCTTCTTAGTTTAGTGTCTTTGTTAGTGGGTGGGCATGGGGATTTGGGCGTTCATTATGGTTTGATGCAACAAAACATGTCATTAGAGGAGAAGAAATGAAAACATTGCATGCACACTCACACTTTCCAAGACGCATTGTGAGTGTGGTAAAGAAACGGACTTGGGACATGCCTATAATATATAGACTGGGCTTTTCCTAGTATCTAGAACGCTCAAGCTATAATTTCCAGCAGACTCCAACTTTATCATGAACTGTCCCTTACTAGAGGTCATTTGAGAACGATTCTTCATTAGCCAAAAAAGGATGCATGGCATAATATAAGATTCAGTTCAGTCAACTTGACTTTTCAGAGTTTTGCCATAATGCAGATTACTATGTCTGTTACAAGAGTGGCCCACAATGCCCTGCCAGGTTAAACCCTTGTTGTGAAACTGTCGAGGTCAAGTGGACCGTTAACTGTGATAACTACTGAGGAAAGTTGCATGGAGGATTTTCAAGCCGGTTTTACCTTGGTTATAAGAACACTGAATCAAAATGGCTGACATATTGAGACCGGACACATGGAAAGAACCACAATAATGGCCTTTGAGAGGTGGTGACACTCTGTGGTTTCGGAAACCTGAATGTCTAATTAATGAACGTCGAGTCTCCAAGAAGCTATATGCGACTCGCTCTTTGGTCTCAGGCTTTCAGGGAAAGCCTGCTTTTTTGTTGTTCCTTTTTTCTTTCTTTCCGGAAGACTCTTTGCACCTGTACGCAAAATTCAATAAAAAGAGGTGAATATTAGAGTGAGAGGCTGGGTGGGGTAGAGAGAGAGACGAGATAAAGAGGAAGAAGGGAATAGAGCCAAGTGTCATTCCCCCTTTCTCCCGCCGCCTCCCCATCAAATGGCCTTCCTCCTCTTGTTCTCCAGACTCTTTTCTTTGGCCTGTGAGGAGTAATTGTAGTGTGTGTGTGCTCCCTGCTAGGCCAGAGCTGTGAGAGCCCGGGGTTCTGGACAGCAGATTGAAATGCAGGGCTGGAGAGAGGAGCTCGTTAGAGTCTCTAACAATGTGCCGTGTCTCCTATGAGCCGAAGGCCGAGAGGCTCCATTCTCCCTGTGTAGTTCGGTCCAACCCCCCCTCTCAAACACCCCCCAGTACCCGACATAGGGTGACCCCTTTCACCCACAGACAATCTCCACCCCCCCCTTTGATATTTGCAGCTACATCTGTCCTCGTCCCTCCAAGACCAGCTTTAGGCTTAAACTGTCTGTGTACTGTGTACTCTTTCATTTTCTCAGGAACTCTTGGCTAAGGCAAGGCCTTTACAGTGTTAATGCAGGTCACACATGCTCATAACACCCTATGACACTTTGCCAACGGTTAGCCACTCAAGTGCTTGGCAGTAAATGCGACTACCGTCAAAACCAAATGCTCCATGCTAATTGAAGTAATGGGGCTTTATGCACTTTCACATTTGATCAATCATGTCCCTTTTGGCGGTTTTCCCCTCTTTTAGCTCATTAGAAGAAGAGTTTCCCGTGAGAAGTGCGAGAACCCCCTGTGAGGTGCAGTCGTGATCTGGAGGACCTTCATATGCAGAAGTGCTCAAAGACAGATAGAAAGATGGACAGGCCCTACTGTACAGCGCATAGGCTTTTGTCTGCTTGTCTGTCTGCATTACCCTGAGGCCAAGCTCCTAATTGCTGGAGCTGGCGGAATTCAGTTAGCTTGGTGGGGTCCCACCCTGATGGGGTCTCTTCTAATCCATGCTTGATTTTTAAACAAATTTCTTAATTCTAGCAGCGAGGATGCTCCCCACCCCAATCCCCCGTCCTCAGCACACCCACAACCAATGTGATACACGCATCTGTCTGTAATGTTTTATCCCTTTACAATGGAGCCTATGTCATGGATCTACCCCCAACCCCCATCCTCTCTCATTCTTTCATTGCTTTCTCTCTTGTTCTGGGGAGCTTGTCTTTCATCAGTGTCCTTCATTTCTGCCATGTGCACAGCACTCTCTATCATGCTCGCAGACCTCTGTGCAATGGGTTCCTCAAATCATGTTCACACTGTGAATGAATCGTCTGGTTTTTGAAAAATACGTAAATAACTGTTTTAAGCCTAGTTTCGTTACAAGTGTTGAAAGGACTAACTAATCCAGGTCAATGAGTTAGGAATTTTTATCCATTTAAATAAAAAGTCTAACTCTCCTTTGTTTTCCCACGTAGGCACCTTTGCAACCACCCCCTGGGTCTTCTGCTTCAGCAGCTGCAGCCGCCGCTGCTGCCGCTGCAGCATCGGGGTCGGCCCAACCTCTGAAGCTCACTTACTCCGAGACCCTGGATCGCATAAAGGAGGAGTTCCAGTTCCTGCAGACACAGTATCACAGGTACAACCCCCCTTACTAAAACATATATGCGCTAAGCTGCAAGATGTCTAATGTCAGTATTACCGAGAATCCTAAGCCTGTGATTTAGTCAACCCATCGGGGGTCTTTGAAGAATTCCTGATGCAGTGCAATTGTTGGGCTATAAAAAAAAGGTTGTAATGTCAGTGGTTATGGTTGTCAGGTCAACTTCCTGTGCTTTCCCAAAGATGTGTGTGACCTCTAACCAGCCTGATCAAGATAACGGACTTCACACCCAACAGCTAGCCGTCAATCTGATCAACTTTCTGCACCTGGAGGGCTGTTCTCTTGCAGAGTTTAGTTGTTAAATGCTCCTGAACTGATCTGCTGGATTATCGGAAACCTTCAGGGAGGTTATTGCAAAAACTTGGCTTTCCAGGAGCAGGATTGGATGCCTCTATTCAACTCCAGCTGGAATTTGTAACAAGTAGGGCATAGAATTGTGTTAGTATTCAAAAGAAATCCCTTGCTGTAGCTTCTGAATGGGAAAGGCCCACCACATTCTCATAACACACACATGCACCTTTGATTCTGTGGGTATGTGTTTGATGTGTACTCTGTGGCGGAGGAATGTGGCCAGACCAGGCATGACCCGTGTGTGATTTCTGGTAGGTGCTGGCATCCTCTCCGGTATGGTAGTCCATGCCCCTTCTGCACACCCGTACACTCCTCCTTATTACTGGCAAGCCTTCACACGGCTGCAGCTTTTGATTCCTCATGCCAGATTTGGCAAATCCACACAGTCCCCACATTCCTATTGTTAGGTCTCTTCTCTTCCCGCCTTCAGAGTTCAGTCAAATAAGCTCAAAAATCCTCTGTACAAACACATTTCAGCCCTGCTGATGGAGTCTGGTTTTACACTTACATCTGCCTGGATAGTTACGGCTGAATTTGTTCATCTTTCCCAGAAGCCAGCAGTGAAGCAGTAACCTTATGCACCCTTCTTAATTAATCTAATGGATAATACAACCCTCTATTGGTCTCCCAGTCAGTTTTCTTCACCTGCTCTTGCTTTTTGAAGTTAGCAAGGATATCTAATGTGTGCAAGATGCGGAGGACCAAACCCCTGCACAATTGTTATCAGTTTAGAGCAAGTGCCAGTTCTTTTTTTTTTTTTTTTTTTTTTTTTGTTGTTTATTATTACAGCATTTCAACACAAGTTTAATACTGTGCGCAAGACCTAATCAACTGCATTTGCATTTAGGTTAATAATGTATGAGATAGGGATGGCACGGTTCATGAAAAAAAACAAACCGTTTGGTTCGCTTGTCTCGGTTCGGTGCATGCATGCGTCACACAGTTTGACGGGTTCATGACATGCGCAATGTAGCCTCGTGCCCCGTATGTGACGTCAGTCTGTTTCCTTTTCGCGCAAAAGAATTGAGGTGTCTACGGTGTGGAGTGAGTGCTGCAGGTCATAATACTGTACGTGTAGAAATGGC
>JAUMHQ010000087.1:7777500-7796599 GCA_032361165.1 Enteromius paludinosus
GAGGTGTCTACGGTGTGGAGTGAGTGCTGCAGGTCATAATACTGTACGTGTAGAAATGGCAAGTGGGAGAGAAAAAGAAGGCTGCCCGGAGTTGGAGCACCACTGATGCTGGCGAGTGGGTGAAATGATTTCAGCAAGAGGAAAACAGATGTACATGCGAAGAAATGGGGCCCGCAAGCTCATTTCAAACCCTCGCGCGCTTGATATGTAATCCGCGCGCAATTCAAGCACTCGCACGCGATCATTCCTGCACTCGATCTTTCCTCACCTGCTCGCGCGAACACTGTCATTTTTGTCAGTCGTGGGGCGGGCGGGCTTTGTGTGCTAAAAAGGCACATACATTATATTTTGCATATAATGTATGTGTTTTGCATTATATTTGCATTATATTTGCTTTTTCTCATCTAGAGCGCCAATAACAAAGAGCAGAAGATGTGCATTAGGTGTGCAATTGATGCTTTTCTTTCATTCTCATGCTGCCACAAAGAGTGATGGGAAATGTCGATTAGATGTGCAAGCCTGACGCCTCAATTTGGCTAAAACTGGAATTTTCTGGCAAGTTTTATCAACATCTTTCATCAGCAGTGCACAAACTGTCTGAATACTGTAGTGTAGAGTCAAGATTGACAGTATTATGATCAATACCACTTAGCTTCTGCCATGGAGTGTTAATTGATGTAACCCCCCCCCCCAACTCAACTTATGGGCTTGGAAGAAAATCTAGAGTTTCCCCACTCATAATTATAGCCAGTATTGCTAATGTATGCTTATCCCGTAAATACCATCTTCCCGACACAACAAAGCAGCATTATAATTTGAATGTCAAACATTGTGAGTTCAAGTCAATGGGTGATTTTCCAGTTTGACTTAAATTTCTTGATAGCACTGCAATTAGCCCCTGAATGGCACTTGGTGAGGCATCACAATTTGAAGCCTAAAATCGCAGAGCTTCTTTAGGTCAGACAGCAAGATTAGCAGAGGCCTTCCCATGGTGTTCAGATGCAGCATTTCCCAGAAGAATTCTCCTGCCACGGAGCTGGTCCCGCTCCAGGTAGAACGTGGCATGCACACACGGGACACGCCAGACGGGCACAGACAGCTCTTGGCTATATGTGGCATGGCTTAGATTTTAATTTTAGTTCTCGTAATTTGTGTCTGGAGGCTGATTGGTGTTGGATTAAAGGACAGGAAAGAGTCAGAGCTAAAGAGATTTGGCAAGATGAGCCAGGGAGAGGTTTGTTTGTGTGTGGGCGCTGGTCTATGTGAGAATCACACTTAGGCCGAGGTCAGGTTACAGCGCAAGGTCCGGCAGGAAATGTGAACTGGGCAGGAACTGCATAACAAAAAGAGCCGCTCCATACGTTGCTACCATGCTGTGTAGCTTGCAGCGCTGCACATGTTTTGCGTATGTCTCTGCGCGTTCGTGATCGTCTGTTTAGGTTTGGTTGCTTTTTCTGTAGAAGGCCTCTAATCAGCAGACAGGAGAGCTTTAGACCGGAGGTTCTCATTACAGTAGTTCTTGCTTTGCCCAGCCCTTTTTCGAACACACGAGCTCACACACACCACCTCACCTGCCTTGCTAATGTGTCTTCTGGGTTTGCAATGGCTCAGACATAAAGACAGCCAACCCACAGACAGCCACCCGCACACAAACAGCATTGGGCTGATACCCATGATACCTTCTTTGTGCCCAGACAGAGTGGACTTTTTAGTGGATTCTAGGCATCTTTATGATGCAGTCTGGGGTTTGTGGTTTAGGTCTGCTTTGCTGGATACATCTGTATGTGTGTGGCCCGGCATTCCCCCTTCGAGCGCGTGTGTATTTAAGCGCATGTGTTTGTGGTGGGTGGTTTGGTCGCAATTGTGCTTTAATGTCGGTGTGTGTCTGACAAGAGTTTTTCATCAGTGATGTTTGCTGTATACTTGCATCGACAGTGCCGTTTTATTTTCCACCATGTGGAATAATGAGCTTGTTTTATGGCATTAACGTATGGCTCGGAACACTTGCGTGTGCATCGTGCAACTGTTCAGGTATCTAGCTATAATTATGCTAACCATTACATGCCATTATTTTTGCAAGTTGATTTAACAGTTCAGCAGTTTTGAAGCTTAGAGAGTGTAGCAATATATTTAACAGAAGTACAGGGGGTTCAATGGATTGTGCTTTCGTTGAACAACACCGCGATTGTTCAGCAGGAATAACCGTTAGCGCCCCCTGTGGCAGTGCTGAGAATACAGTTATGTATTTATGTAGCTTTATAAATCTCTAATTTCTAAATGCATGAAATGCATCCGTGTTCATGCACTAGAATAGAGCAGATTTCAGGCTTCAAAGAGTGTGTGAGTTTGCGTTTGCTGAAAATGCAAATCGCCGCGAAGGCAAAACCTTCATCAATCCTTTCTCTGGCAGTAATGGGGTTTAATTTAGCTCTGAACTGGACTATTTCGCTAACTAATCACTATGTGTGCGTGCGCTTTTAAGCAGAGAGATGAAAAAGCACTACGAGAATACAGAAGACACAAGGGCTTTTACTAATGAGGCACAGGCATGGCAAATGAAGATGAGATCTGTGAGGAAGTGTCCTCGCTTTCTCTAATTGGACTGATACTCCTCACCGTCAGACTGAATATTTGCTTTTTCACTCAGATTTCTCATTCAGGCGCTTCGCTTTGAGTCGTCGTTATGAATTCACTCTGTTGTGGTGTGCGAGATGATTAAAAGTGTTGTTAGCCTGTGTGTATATATTGAAGTAATGGTGCTTTGCTGGCGGGATTGCTGTGGCGCAGGCAGCCTGCAGATTTGTTGCACGTTCAGATGACCATCTTATCAGCTGTCAGGCTCTTTTTTTTTTTTTTTCTTTATCTCCTTTTCTCATTGTTTGGTTTTGAGTTTTAGTAATTAAGGGTGGGAATCTTTAGGTACATTGTTTATGCCTTAATTCCATGTCAGTTTGGATCAATTTCGAGGGATTTTGCTGTTTATTTAGACAAAATATTATAGAATTTGTTTTAACACCTGTTTTTACCAATTTCTTTTAGTCATCTGACACGCATTTAAACATTCAAAGTCTAAATGCCATGATGCATGCTAAAAGAGAATTACAAGTTGCCACATGGTTACTAAAGGGCCTTTCGCACTGCTTTAGTTCCTGAATTAAAGGTACAGTACTAAATTACTGGGACATTTGCGTAAACTATTTTCCAGTAACATATGAAGAGTTGCATTCGCACCCACAGCGGGTACTAAGAAGTGACGTAAAGTCGACAGAAATGCCATTTGCATGCCGTGTTCTACAAGGGAAATAAATTCAATTCAAATTTATTTGTATAGCGCTTTTCACGATGCATATCATTGCAAAGCAGCTTTAGACCAAAGTAATGTTGTACAGTATATGTGTTAGTAGCTTTTACATGTACATATGGCATAGATGTGAGGTAAAGATCAATTAATGACGATGTCGAACAGACAAAGAAGAACATCGTAGACAAGGTCTTCAGGTAAATGCCATTTCTAAAAGAAATAAGTTGATACAATGTCTACACATTATATGTTTTCACTAGAGGTTGACCGATGTATTAGTTTTGCCGATTAATCGGCACCGATATTTGATTCCTGGAAATATCGGTTGTCGACAAAAATCTTCGCTGGTAGTTTTTCCGGGTTGCATCCGCTGCTAATGTGGCTGTGAAGGGTCCGTTATTGTTATACAGTGCGAGAGCGGTCTCTAGAGACGAAAATGACTGAAAATGCAAGCATTCGTTTTGAAATGGGATACTGCGTTTTCCTTGAGAGAGCACGGTGCGGACAGCAGTAAAATTTCAGATGCACGTTTAAAACGCAGACAACGAAAGGGGATGTATACAGTATTAAAATAGTCCATGAGTGCGTCTCAATCAGCTCCCTTGTTCAGTAGTAAGGGCACACTCAATCGCGAATTCCCTGGAACGTTTGCTCCCTGAAAAATCGTACAATGCACCACAAAAACTAGGGAGCAACTGTGCTCACTATGCTCCCTTACTAGAAATAATGTCACATTTTTGGAACACAAACCACACAAGTGGTATAATGACACACGATAGAAGATTTGGAAAGACCAACGTTTTTTTTTATATTTAAACATAAACACACAGCTGTAGGCCGGTAATGAAGACACATGATTATCATTTATAATTAATACTTGGCTGAAATGTTGTAAGAACATGTAACAGAACAATGCGATTTAAAGAGAATAAAAAGTAATACGAAAGTTATGTTGGTCCCGCGTGTTGTTTTATTAATTCCAGTGATTTTGTCCGTTGACGCTGCTTAAATCACATCACTGGAATTCGAGTGATCAGTTTCCCAACGTGCACTGGGTCCGGGAACTTACCAGTGACCAAACTCGTGTACACGAGCTAGGGAGCTGATTTTCAACCAAAAGAAAGTAATTGTTTTTGTTTTGTTTGCGTGCAAAAAGTAATCTCGCAGCTTCATAATATTACCACTGATGTCACATGGAATATTTTAAGGATATCCTTACTAATTTTCTGGGCTAGCTGCATGAACAAAGGTCTTCTGGGTTTGGAATGACACGAGGGGGAGTGATTAATGACAGAATAAAAGTTGTTGGTAAACTATACTTTTAACAGAGGGCTAGAACAACTAAAGCTCAACCTTCCAGTTGCTGTTGTTTATTGCGTGTCGAGGTGTCGTGCCTGCGTTTAACAGATTTGACCTTTTGAAGCTTAATTCCACATTAGCCTCGATTTACCTCTCTAAATCCACTCCGGCTTCGTGGCACGCTGTGCCCTTTTTTTCCAATCGGGAGACGCTGCAGAATTTTAAATGATGGTATTTATATCTCATAACCTATGTAAATATAAGCCCGAAAACAGATCTAGCATCTTTATCCAATGAACCTGACAATATTCTGAGCTGTCATGCGATTTTTGCACAAGGGAGCGATGTCTTCACCGCGTCGCATAATTGAGGCCAACTCATTCAGACGAGATGGGGGAAATAAATAAATAAGCGGAGACCGTCTCAGCGAAACGCGCACCGATAGATTTGTCAGTTCTCGGAAATCCTGCGACGGGGGTGACTTTTGCAGTGAGGCAATTCCAGTGTAATAAATTCTAGCAGGGGGAATGAATTTAATCCTCCCCACCTCCCTCTCTCACTTCCTGCACATACCCCCTCCACAGCACCCCACGCCCATCATCCTCTGCGCTCTTCCTCACTCGCGGTGATAAATGAGTCAATTATCGACGGTTGTGTGCAGTCAGTGAAGGAGAGCGGATGTGCCGTTATTACCTGTTGCGGCGCCGTAATGTTGCGGTATTAATCATATTCTAATTTTCCCAGGCCCTCCTGCGCGCTCGCATAAATCTGACGCCTGCAAACAAGTCAGTGTGTGTGAAGAGCTGTAATACAGCCAAGAGACGAGAGAGTGTGTGTGTGCTGTTTGATTGTAGTGGATTCAGTGCTGGTGTGTGGGGGAACTGTCTGTCCGTCGAATTAATTTTGTCTTTGTGCATCTATTTGTCGTGTGCCGTGTGTCCATCTATATTTTGAGACTTTGTGTCTATATATCTTATAAATGTCTTTCTTATCCTATCAGTCTTTGCATCTAGATTTTGTTTATTTGACGTATTCCTCTGACTTCCTGTGTGCTTTTGTCTGTAGTTGTCTCTTGTCTGTCTTTCAACGATTTTGTCATTAAATCAGTCTAACTTGGAATTGTTTTCTATACATGTATGTGTGTTCCTGCCTATTTTTCTGTATGCGTCTCTTATATCATGGGTTTATCTGTATGGGTCTCTATTTTGGTCTCGTAAATCTTATGTGTCTATATATAACCTAGTGACTATCCATCCATCAATCTGTCCCTTTATGGCCTACTGTCATTAATTTATCTGTCTTTCTATATGTCTGTGTGTGGGTTTATTTTTTATTCTTGTGTCTCTGTGTCTCTCTTATGTCCGTCTAAATCTTTACTCTGTTTCCATTCTGTCTATTTCTGCATCCATTTCTGTCTGTCTTGTTCTCTAATGAATTTTCGATCTTCGTTGTCTTTAAAACGGTTGTATTTGTTATCTCTCAGTTTGTGTTTCGATCTCCTTTTATTCGTCTTTGTCCTCTCTGTCTATATTCCTGCTTCTCCAAGTCGGTATTACTTTTGTTATGTCTGTTCTTACATCACATTTTTGCAGTGCGCCAAAAAGTGAATTTGACAGTGTTTTTAGGCCTCCTACTAAAATTATTAAAGTCCCATTTGAATCATTCACCTCTGCTTATCTTCGATTCAAAAAAGAAAGAAATAACTCAATACGGCATGTCTCTTTCAACCGGTCCAACAAAACGTATCTCTCTTTCTGTTTCTCCTGCAGTCTGAAGTTGGAGTGTGAAAAGCTGGCCACAGAGAAGACAGAAATACAGAGACATTATGTCATGGTAAGACAAACACACACACACAACCCAACTTAGCTGTGCATCAGATGCGACACGCATCCAAACAGCAGACATCTTTCTTCAGCTCTCAATCAGAAGTCCTTCAAACGCAGCTCATCCATCACAGAGAATGAGTTTTCAGAGCTGCTGCCATGTGCCTCAGTGCCCACAGATATGGCAGCTATGTGCGCCTGGCATGCCATTTGCTCTTGGCAGACGGCTTAACCCCTTTTCTCTGTCCGTTTTCTTTCTCTCCCTTTTTTTTTTCTTCTTGGCTCATAATTTTTTTAGTGTGGGAGTCGCCTAGCAACACCGTGGGCTCTTGGCAGAGCTGGTGAATACAACAGGCAGCTGTCAGGCCGGCTTCTTTTATTGCCAGGGTCTTTCTATCCCTCCGTCTCTGTTGTTTTTACCCTTTTCTATCTGCCTCTCCTTTCCTTTTTCTCTCTATCTAATAAAATGACACCTCCATACCAGAATTTATCCAGCTAGCTGAAAGGAATTGTTTACTTATGTTATTTATTTGCCGACATGGAGTAGGAGTTTTTGACTAAGCATTTGATCAACGAAGCAGAGCATATTGCTTGCTTTATATCCTCATGCGAGGAATTTATAAGTATTTACTTTCAGGGTTGATGCGAGGTTTGGTGAAGGTGAATATTATCAATAAATGCGGTCTCGATGTGTGGACGCTTAAAAATAACTTTCATATTTGGTTTAATTTGTGCGTTTGTGGCAAGGTCTGGCCTTTGTTTGGCCAAATTTTGCAACGGATTTCGAGAGGGATCCTTGCAATCCGGAACTTCAGAAGAGGGTGAAAGTCTCCCCATGCAGATTTTGCAACGGGTTCGAGTTGGTCACACGGATTCGTGAGAACGAAAGTGAAAACGTGTTTGTTTTTGAGGGTGGCTTCTTTCATGTATCGCAGTATTATTGACTGTAAAACTGTACACACATATCTGTTGAGCACATGAACACGGCGGCCAATCGGAGAATAATGTAAAAGAATCCGCTCAACCGTGTTCAGATGTTAGCGGGGGAAAAAATGACGTTTTTTCAAATTTGTGAACGATAGAAAGCATCACAGAAATTGAAGTGGTTTCCATTAAAATGTGAGCCATTAGCTTTTTCCAGTAAAACCATTACAAAAACATTTTTTGTAGTGTGTTCTGGGCATGTTTCCAATAGAATTTAACGTCCCACCAATAGAATCCATTATAGTTTTAATTAAAACGAATACAATTCCCATTACAACGATTAAATCAGTTATACTTTCTATTGTGTTTTAGGCAGGGTTCTGTTGTTGATTTTTTTCCAATTATTTCCAAACGAATAATGACACAAATTAATTAACATTAACACTCCTGGTGTTTTTCCACTTTGAATGATATCCTTTTCTTTTTTTCAGTACTACGAAATGTCCTACGGCCTCAATATAGAGATGCACAAACAGGTAAGTGTGCTGGTTCCCTCTGCTAAAATCTTTTTGATTTAGCAATTTTACACCAATTATACTGAAACCAAAACTGTATGAGTTTCTTTCATGTTCATCACAAAAGTAGGGCTGTCACAATATCAGATTTCTCTATACATTATTTTATCAAGGCTTAACGATATATTGTGACGTCCATCGAAATCGTAAAAAATTCGCATCATCGCACCATTACATAGAAATGAAAGTTACACCAAACAGAAGCAACTAAAATGCCGACACTATTTATTCAGCCACAGGATGCTTTTGTCCAGATAAGAGATTTCACGGAAAGTAATTTGTTCTATTACTCCTATGCGTCTCGCTTGAGGACTTTGTCAAGTGTCGGTGTCGAGTATGAATTAAATCACATCTTTAACGCTCAATAATGGCTGGATCATTGTGTCATATTATGGTTTGTGCTATTATTTAAAAAATACCGCCAAAACCAGTATATTGCAACAATCCTAATTAATACACTAACGATATTTTCACGTCAGTACTGGTATATTGCAACATCCTTACTCGTTGGTGACCAGACAGTTACCGGTTACCATTAATTTCCATAGTCGGGGAAAAATGATTATGGACGTCCATGGCAGCTGTTTGATTTTTGGTCTTTAGTGTTCAACATGAAGAAACTAACTCGTACAGGTTTGGAACAACATGAAGACAGAACTCAAATCACATCAATGGGTAGGTAGTAGTTGGATGGCTAGTTGACCATCATGACCCATCTCTAGTCATTAGCTGTGGATGCAAACACCCTCGGTGGTTTTTAACGTGGGCTGACAGCGAAGAGTCGGTGTAAAAATGCCTGTTCGGTGTCACATTGTGGTTTGCGCTGGAGAGTTTTATTATTCCTTTTATCTTTTGTAGGGGGTTATAATTCAGATTCAATTATGCTGGGATCTTTTTTTTTTGCGGGCGTTTTATAGTTAATATCCTCTTAGGTCTGGCCCGTGGCACTTGTTTTAAAATTAATCTGCAAACAAACTAATTAGATCAACAAATAACGTGTCTGCGGTGCCCACACCCAACCCCCCCCTCCACACCACACACGAGTGTGTGTGCGCTTGTCTAAAAGTAGCTAGCTGTGACTTTCTAGCTCTCCTTTCTCATAAATTGCGTCTGCTACTGCATCTGCATTTCCCGACCTTCCCCGCTCAGTCTCTTTCTCTCTCTCTCTCGTGCAGATGTCAGGTCAGTGTAAATTAGGTCAGCGCTCTCGGAGCGTCTGTTCTCTCCCTCCATTTCAATTGCACTTCTTTTTTGACATGCTCCACGAATTCCCTTCTCTAATGTAACCCCCCCACCCCTCTCCTCCTCGTCTTTCTGCATCTCCCGTCACTCTGTAATTTCCTTAACTGTGCCTTTCCACTAGCCTCTTTTTTTTTTTCCAGATTATTTCTTCTTTTGCTCCCTCCTTCTCGCCCTCCCCTTTTCCCAGCCTCCCCCACTCTCTCCTCTGAAGATGTCATTTTGTATTTGCCGTTCCCTAACAAGAAATCATTGTGCTTCCCTGGGGAGGGCTGTGATGGATGGGTATAGAAGAGATGGGGGTGGGGTCTATTCCTCATTTTCTGGAAAGTGTGGTGGAGAGTGGGGGGGTTCTTTCTACAGCAAGCGTTTCAGAGAACCCAAAAATTAAAATGCTATTAGATTTACTCACCCAATCATATATTGACATTCAAAAAGATATTTTGAAAAATGTGATAGCCGCTCTTTTACAGCCAATTACAATGAATTAAAAAAGTATATATATTAAAGTATTAAAATGGCCATTTTCGAAACATTGACTACTATTTTATTATTAATACTTTTTACTGATATTTTAGTTTCTAATAAAAATTAGTTTTATGTTTATGAAATATGTACACACATTTTTATATATATTTAAAGTGCCCCTATTATGCTTTTTCAAACATGATCGTTCATGCAGTGTGTCATGTAGCTGTATGTGAACATAAACTATCTGTAAAGTTGTGACGCGACAGTGCACAATAAATAAAGTTTTTGTCTATCAAAAAAAGAGTCGGCTCACATTCGACTAAACGAGTCATCAGCATCTTCGAATCTTTCTCTGTTACGGATCCACGTCACGAAGTAACATATTTGCATAATGTCCACCCACGTTCTACGTTGCGAACAACTTGCCCCGCCCACAAACGGTATAATTTCCACGTGGATTACATCATGTGAAGAAGACGCTGTATCCTGCTGTCATTCAGTTATGGTAATGGGCGTTTCGTTTTCAGAAACACGCGGTAGCGGTAGACCAATCATAAAGGACTGCACCATCTGACCAATCACAGCAGTGAGGGCTCACGGAGAGGCGGGGTTTAGACAGACTGATTCTTCGAACTGCTTCACATGAGTCGTTTACCAATCATTTAGAAATGGGGTAAAATTAAATCTGTTTTTGGAGAAAACTAATGTGTTTTTTGTTCTTGCGTACATACAAACCTGTTTTAAGAGACTCATAAAACAATATTAGCCACCTTTAAAATGGCATAACAGGGGCACTTTTCATCTAAAAACGGAAACCAAAAAAACTCTCCTGTTTGACATTTGTCCTTTTGAAACTCAAACTGCATGGAAAAGAGCGACCAGTGCAGTCTTCAAAATATCATCTTTAGTGATTCACCGATAAAATAGTACAACATTTAAGGCACTAATTTGTGAATGAACTATACCTTTTAAGAAAATGTTAGTTTATATCTAAACTAGCAATGTTAGTTTGTATCTGTTGACAAAATAAGCTCGAGAGAGCTCTTGTTTGGTCTGTTGGTAAATGATTACAATAGTCTTAGCATGGCAACCCCCAGCACTGCCTCAAAAGACTCAGGAGCTCGATGGGGCAAGACCAGTGACCTGCTCACAGAGGGAGGCGTCGCTCCTCTCGGCTGGACCGGAGCAGCAGATGCTGGGCATGAATATTTCAGTCATCCCCTCTCCTCGCTGTGCAACAATTAGCATGAGCCAGATGTGGAGGGCTAAAATATTTACTAGCTGTGTGAGCGGAGGTAGCAGGTTACACACCCTTGCGACGTCTTTTGTGATAGATACTTTTGGCTGAACAGGATTGTATTTAATAATATTTTTCTATTGCTGAAGCATTTTGGTTATCACTGTCTTGTAATTAGTCTCCACTTGGTGCCCAAGAAGTGCGCATGAGCTGACTGATGCTTTGTGTACTAAAAATGGCTCAAATTGGCATTTTTTTCATTGTCTCTTTGGCGTCTTTTGACAATTCAGTGAATGTGTTTGTAAATTGTAGTAAGTTATTTGGTTGGTCACACTGATGTGTCAGTCAAACAGTGGATGGTTAGTGTCAGTCATTGTAATGTTTTGATGCCATCTGAACTAATGTTTGAGTACTACGATTGATAAATAAACATTAATATTTAATTTTATTTATTATTGATGTCATTAAGTTTGTTTAATATTAATCAATCACATTTATTTTGGTAGTAGTAGTAATACATTTGCTTTGTAGTAGTAGTAATAATAATGGTTATACGTTGTAGTAGTTATACATTAGCTTAAATGTATAATAATAATAATAATAATAATAATAATAATAATAATAATAATAATAAATAATTATTATTAATAATAATAATTAATAATAATAATAATAATAATAAATAATAATAATAATAATAATAATAATAATAATAAATAATAATAGTAATAAATGTTTAATAACATTTAATAACAATATAAGTGTAATAGTAGTAGTTATACATTAGCTTATAGTAGTTGTAGTAATAATTATAGTAATAAACATTTAATAACAATATAAATGTAGTAATAAATTATAATACTAATTACTAGTAGTTATACATTAGCTTAAATGTTTAATAATAATAATAATAATAATAATAATAATAATAATAATAATAATAATAATTATTATTATTATTATTATTATTATTATTATTATAAATATAAGAAGAAATATTTAATAACATTTAGTAATAAATTATAATACTAATGCAGTAGCAGTAGCAGCAGCAGCAGCATACATTAGCTTAAATGTATAACAATAGTAATAATTATTATGGTAGTTATATACTTTTAATAACATTTAATAACAATATAAATGTAATAATAAATAACACTACTACTGATTTATTAGCTGTAGTTTTAGTTAGTTTAATAATTACTAAAAATTCATTAATATTTATTTTTGAATGGGCGAATATTAGTACTCCTACCAGCACCAGCACCAGTAGTAGTAGTAGTAGTGGTAGTAGTGGTAGTGGTAGTAGTAGTAGTAGTGGTGGTAGTTAGTAGTAGTAGTTAGTAGTAGTAGTAGTAGTAATTATCAAGTAGTTTATAAAAATAATCATAATAATATTACTATTATGCAGAATTATAATAAAAATGATACATTGTTATTATTGTTACTAATAATAACATTGTAACATTTGTTTTGTAGTATTAGTAATAGTGCTAAAAGTAGTAGTGCTTGCAGTATTTTATTATTATTTAGTATTATTAGTAATGATACATTTATTCATAATTCTATATATTAGAAGTAATAGTAGTATTATTACTACTATTAATATTACTAATTATAAGAATGATTGCCATGGTCGTACACTAGATGCAGCATAGTAATAATAATAATGATTTGTTGTTAAAAATATTCAAATTGGAGTGGAAAAAGATCATTTAACATTTCTAAAATGAGCATTTTGTGTTAAATGACATGCATTTTTGCTTCCCTCTCGCTCTCCATATCTCTGCAGACGGAGATCGCCAAACGACTGAACGTGATTTGTGCCCAGCTCATTCCATTCCTGTCACAGGAGGTGAGATGAGACCAACACACACTCAGTCCCACAGCTGCACATCATGAGACTCCCACATGCCACACTGCGCTCAGACGTCCTGTGATTGATAATTCACTCACTTGTGCTCTCTCTCACACACACACATAATATCGCCTTTTCTGTTTCTCACACACGTGCAGTCACACTTTTTTCTCTCTTCCTCTCATATTTCTCGCATAGTCTCTCATTCGGATGCCTCTGGGAAGCCTATTGTTATTCTTGTAAACCCACTTCCACAAAAAACGCTTACGGTTTGCCCAAAGCTTTTCCTGACAGAAGAAAAACAACTTCCCCTCCTGTTTTAAGTGTGTGTATTCATACAAAATGCAGCCCTGTGTGCGTGTGTGTGAGCGCACACCCTTCAGAAAATGAAAATCGCGCAGTACACAAAGACACACTAGGGTGGCCATCTGCCTTGTTTTGTTGCTTGTTTGTTTATCATTGACGGCCATTTTCTGACCTCCGTCCACAGCACCAGCAGCAGGTGGTCCAGGCCATGGAGCGCGCCAAACAGGTGACTATGGGGGAGTTGAATGCATCGATAGGGGTACGTGGACTCCCCCCTCTGCCTCCC
The DNA here is from genome assembly GCA_032361165.1 of Enteromius paludinosus. NCBI lineage: Eukaryota > Metazoa > Chordata > Actinopteri > Cypriniformes > Cyprinidae > Enteromius > Enteromius paludinosus. The sequence continues at coordinate 7,790,820 of JAUMHQ010000087.1, forward strand.
ACAGTGTGTACTTCCATCTTTTTTTTTATTTAACCCTTTCCTCTTAAGTTGTCATTGCTTTTTTCTTTTTTGCTTTCAGTTTGGTTATATGTTTGGAAGCGCTTTTATAACTAGGCTACGGATGTGCACAGCTCCATATTTTTAAAATCCGCTTGTTTTTTAGTCTAAAAAGTAGTTGGCTTGTGTTGAGGATGTGTTGTATATTTGGGTTCTCCTGGCCACAATTGGATACGTCAACACTCCCTAAAAATGTAAGACACATTTCAGTTTTTGGCCAGACAGGATGGGGGAAAATCACGTTTTTAACTGAGATTATAGCGCAAAAGTTGACATCGTTGCCTGTATGTCGTACCAAATCCATATGCTGCTATTTTCCCATTGGTGCACAAAAAGAGCTGTTTTCACAGATTCTTTGCACTGCGCTTTTCCAAACCATGATAACATCAAACAGAGCTCACCGTGACCTTGTCTGTCTTTTTAGGTGACAATAGGCAGCTTTCCATTACGGATTTGTGCGAAACGTTTGTGATATTGTAGAAATACTGATTTAAAAATAAAACGCTGTGAAATGACCGTGTTTTTATTATTTTCAAGTGTTAAAAACTTGTTTGCGACACATGAGTTCATGCAAAATTGACATTTTTCCATTGGGCATTTTCAATTGTAAATTATAATTTGTGCAATTTTAAGAGTAATGAAACACTGCTACTTAAAAAGTCTACATGACTTGTGCGCTATTTGCGAAGTCTTGTAAAGGCAAGGAGTCTTCTCTCTCTTCCTCGTTTAAAGCTATGTTTGGAGAAAGACGTGTATGGTGAAGAGGAAAGTGAACATTTCTATGCTTTGGCGCTGGTTATATGTTTTCAAATAGTGCAAAGAAACACTTTTGTAACCAGACTACGGATGTGTTTGATTTGGTTAAAACGGCTAGTCAACTTTTCCGTGTTTAGGATGCGCAGTATAATTAAACTAGTTCTCTTTACCCCAGGCAGATACATAAGTCACATCTCTGTGTCCATCTTGATAGAACTGGGAAAAGTTTGTCTCCTTTTTTTTGTTTAACCCAGCATGATGTTTAAATCAGTTTTTGATGCACAGGATAATCTTTGGTAAATGACGACTTTTGTATTGTTCCTCGTGTCGTATTGCTGCCGACGACTATCTTTTGTGCTCTGCGAAATTTCTGAAAAAAATAACCGCATAGAGGTTTGGGAAAACTAATTTTATTTTGTTTTGTTTTATTAATTTTAATTGAATTTTAAAATGAATTCAATTAAAATAAAATTTTAAATTAAAATTTAATTAAAAATGTAATTTAATTTAAAAATCTTATTTTAATTAAAAAATTTAATTTCCGAAAAAATAACAGCATAGAGGTTTGGAAAAACAAATTTTATTTTGTTTTGTTTTATAAATTCTAATTTAATTTTAAAATTTAAATTAAAAAAATTATTTTAATTTATTTTAAAAATGTAATTTAATTTAATATAAAATTTTAATGTAATTTAATTTAATTTAAAATGTAATTTTATTTTAATTTTTTACTATTTTTGTGTTTAGCACCCACTAGCATGAGGTGTGAGTGGAGACTAGTTAAATATGTGTCTGGCCATCAGTTGACATCCCACTTTTTGTTGTGGAGCATTTTCAATCCTCCTCATATGATTTGCCATATTTTATTCACATCAGTGTTTGCGTTTTGATTTCCCTCATGGCAGTCATCAGCTTGAAATCATTTTAATTTTATTTTGGGGTGATCATTAGCGAATGCTCCAGCAGCGTTGTTCCCCAAACCCATCCGGTAGAGCAGGCCGACTCCAGAGTGACGGACCCCCTCAGTCCCGGGACACTGGGAACGGGTCATGAATTCATTCCCTTTGTAACTGTGGTGCAGATCCAAGTCTTAACCGTGTTGTTTTTTTTTCTCTTTCCTCTCGTCTCTCTCTCCTCCTCCTCATGCTCTTTTCATTTCCTCTGGCTATCTATTTCTTCACTCCACTTCCATCTCGGCCTCTGTGTCGCTCTCTTTTATCTCCCACACTCTCTTCATCTTTTTTTTCTCCCTCTCTCTCTGACCCCCCCCCTCCCTCCCTTCATCCCTCCATCGTCCTCTTCCTCTCGTTCCCTCTAGCAACAGCTGCAGGCCCAGCACCTTTCCCAGCATGCTGCCCAGGGGCTGCCCATGGCCCCTCACCCCTCTGGCCTGCCTCACCCGGGACTGGCTCTGGGGGGCAGCTCTGGGCTTCTGGCCCTGTCCGGGGCCCTCGGGGCCCAGCTGGCTTCTAAAGACGAACGAGCCCATTTGGAGGCCGTGGCAGCGGCGGCCGCAGCCGAACACCACAGAGGTATAACAAATAAAATCATACTGACAGCTTACTTGACTGCTTTATTAACACCTGGGACAGAACTATCAAGTGCCGTTATAATGGTGCTATGTTTGAATTGGTGGCATTACAACGAATGCGTAATCGAAACCATCTTCCAGAGCAAGCAGAGGCCAAGTGTTGTCTAATTAATATCTGTATATGCTGGACGAAGTCGAGCGTCAAATCCATGATCTTGTTCTGTTAGTTAAAAACCAGACTGGTACAGTTTTAGTTAAAGTGCATGCATGTATTACAGTTAAAACGTCTTACTCTTTCTCTCTTTACCTGTATGTGCTAATTAATCTAAAAAATGCAAAGTGTTCAACTTCAAATGCAAACATGCTGGCAGTTGCATCGCGCTAAGCACAAACTTAAACTCTACCCTGAAACGTTGACCGGTTCGTCTTTGAAATCTGTCAGTTCATACATCACCAGCGTAACATGAAAGAGTGGGAGCTCAAGGAATAATTTGTTGTTATTAGCAGTGTGCTAATCGTTTAGTCTGGAGGAGGGGTGAGTTTTGTCTAACCGTCATAGTCACATTGTTTGTTTTTTGATTTGTTTTGACTGGCCGCGGGGACGTTTACCTGCCCTTCCCATGATCCCCATAGACCGTGAACCTGGACCAGTGAGTATCAGTCCGTTTTCTCTCTCTCTCTTCCTCTCGCTCTGTCTCTTTCTAGTTGAGTTCCTCTCAGTGCAGACTGTCATGCATTAGGCGTCTCTATTGCCTGTGGGTCCAGCAGTTATGGAGCTGATTTGATTTATCCCTCGTCTCCTACATTATTATCTCTTTTTTTTTTTTTTTTCTCACACACACTTACACTCACATCCCCTGTCTCAGCCGTTCTTCCTTTCCGCTCTCATTTCCTCATCTTTCTCTTCCAGAGTTCACTTTCTAACGGAGACAAAGGCAGACCTTCAGACTACCTCAGCAACGGAAAAAAGAGAAAAGCAGATGAGAAGGAGTTTATGACAGACTACGTAAGTTAAATCTGCATCGTTCCTTTATGAATCATCTGCATGATCTTTATTTGATTTAAGCATATGTAGGGAATAAATAACAGTCGCTAAACTCCGAAACGATTTTTCTTTTTTTTTTATAGGGCAGCGACGCGGAGAAGAGCGATGACAATTTGGTCGTTGACGAGGTGGGTTTGCGTTAAAGAACGAATTTAAAAACTGTTTTCTCCTGATTAATCCATCATGTGCGTTGCGTTCCCTCAGGACCCTTCTTCTCCAAGGAGTGTGCAGTCGTACTCCTCCAGAGAGAACGGATTAGATAAACTCCCCCCTTCCCGCAAGGAGCCTCTGCCCCAGGCCAGTCCGACCTCGCTGGCTTCCTCCAGCAGTGCTGCTTCCCCTTCACGCAGCAAGGAGCCTCCACCGGTACGTACTCTAAAACGCACACAAACACGTTTTGTTTGATGTTAAACGACAGCACTTCTCATTTAGCAAACAAATTCATTCCCCTCCCCCAAACTAAAGTCTCCCATTGCCCTTCAGTGCGACACACACACTTCCTTTTGCGGCAAAACACATCTTGCTTTTGGTAGAATCGCATAGAGCGACGGTTCTCGCACGAGTGCTGCATCTTTTTTTTCTTCAACTATGTACCTTGCTTGAAGAATTAATGTGTGTAAATTCATTCCCTAACCTTCCAGAGAGAGAAGTCCAGCACTCCGGGGATGAAGCCTGGCACGCCCATGTCCCAGGAGTCGTCCACCCCGGGCCCTAGCGTTCCTCCGCAGTTCCGCCCCGTTCCTGGGAAGCCAGGCGTTGACCCTCTTGGTAGGATCCTGTTATCCTGATAGTCTTTGGGTGAATTTGTAGTGTTTCATTCAACCTGGTTTGAATGTCCTTACTGAGGATTGTGGGTTAGTCAGCCAGCAGAGGGCAGTAGTGGTCTTCCTGTTTCTGAAAGGAGGTCTTGTTTTAATTGTATCATCTTGCTGAGCGTGTGTCCTTGGAGGCTGTGTAATTGTTTTAGCATTCTCGTGAATGATATTAATGGGTCAAAGACATGACACCGTTTTTTTTTTCGTCATGATCTTTTTTTAATTTATACTAAAATTAAAAATGATATTCGTACATACTGTGACTGAATTGAATGCAGATTGTATGATATATGCATGTTTTTTTTAAATTTATGAATTAAAATTCGGTTTAGTCAAGAATATAAGTGTGATCTAACTCTCTTGATATCAAGGAGGAAAAAACGCTTGGATGAAAGAATGCAATTACGGAGAACAATTACAATTTGGTGTAATCCTTATTTCACAAAAAAAGACAGTTTGGTATACTCTTATTTATATGAAAAACATTTAATACTTTGTTTCATTTGTTGCTAGTTTTTAAAGAGATAACAATAAAAGAATATTGCAATTTTAGTAAAATGTAAGTTCAAGAAAAATTCAAGATATTGCAAAAAATGTACAATGAAAATTAATTATATTTAAAATGTTTGCATAATATGTGTGTGTATACTGTGTATATTTATGTGTATATAAATACAAACACATGCATGAATACATTTAAGAAAAATATTATGTTTATATACAAAATTTTAGTAATTTTTAAATACAGGAATATAAATATATAAATTCATAAACATAATTATTTTCTATATATATATATATATACTGTATTTGTGTTTATATATATATATATATATATAAAACAGCACACATACATATATGATGAATGCAAAAATGTTTTTTTTAATGTTATTAATCAAACATCATAAAAACATCTTTGCAAACTAACTTTATACTAATTCCAGGATTTTTTTTTTTTTCTGTCACATTATCGTCAATAAATTGCTTATTTATATTTAACTTCAGCATTTACTACTTGTCTGTTTCTTAAGTGACTTAAACTCTATTTTAACCTCTATTTCTGGATTGTTTAGCATTAGGTCTGAGGAACCCATTGGCGGTGCAGGGTGCATACCCCCCTGGTGCATTTGGCCTTCCTCCCCCGGGAGTTAACGGTGAGTTGGCTGGAGCCGCAGGATACGGTGCCGGTCTCCACCTCGTCTCTCCTCAGATGAACGGCTCCGCTGCTGCCGCGGCTGCTGCTGCCGCCGCTGGATACGGACGCTCACCCGTGGTAAGGAAAGAAACGGAGACCTTTATTTTCACCCTGTGCCTTTACGATTTAATCTCTTTAATTTTTTTGCTTTCGAAGGTGGGCTACGAGTCTCCTCACCCTCATATGAGGGTACCAGGGTTATCTGCTAGCCTGCAGTCGGCAGCTTCTGGGAAACCGTAAGTTTTCTCTCGATGTCAAATGACTGCTTTAGTCTTAAACTGAATCCTAACTATACAACTTTCACGCCTCCAGAGCTTACTCGTTCCACGTGAGCGCCGATGGTCAAATGCAGCCGGTGCCCTTCCCTCCTGACGCCCTCCT
>JAUMHQ010000087.1:7820089-7830411 GCA_032361165.1 Enteromius paludinosus
AAATCTTGTCTTAGAAAGCATTTTTTGCAGTGCATCTATGGTCTCTCCCTCCATCCATCTATATTTATCGTCTCTCCATCCATCCATCTATCAATAGCTATCTATCGTCTCTGCATCCATCTATCCATCCATCCATCCATATCTATTGCCTCTCCCTCCATTCATCCATCTATATCTATTGATCGTCTCTGCATCCATCCATCCATCCATCCATCCATCCATCCATATCTATTGGCTCTCCCTACATTCATCCATCTATATCTATTGATCGTCTCTCCATCCATCCAGCCATCCATTCATAGTCTATTCATCTATCTATCTAGCCATCCATCCATCCATCCATCCATCCATCGTCTCTCCATCCATCCACCCATTGTCTCTCCACCCGTCCATCTATTGTCTCTCTATCCATGCATCCATCCATCCATCCCTCCATCCATCTATCTATCGTCTCACCCTCCATTCATCCATCTATATCTATTGATCATCTATCTATCCATCCATCCATATCTATCTATCGTCTCTACATCCATCCATCCATCTATCGTTTCTCTATCCATGCGTCCATCCATCTATATCTATTGTCTCTGAATCCATCCATCTATCTATCTATCTATCTATCTATCTATCTATCTATCTATCTATCTATCTATCTATCTATCTATCTATCTATCATCTCTCTATCCATCCATCCATCCATATCTATCTATCGTCTCTACATCCATCCATCCATCTATCGTCTCTCTATCCATGCATCCACACTGCAAAAAAAGCTTTCTAAGACAAGTTTTTTTGTCTTATTTCCAGCCAAAATATCTAAAAATTCTCAAATCAATGTCTTGTTCTCAGAATCAATGTCTTGTTTTCAGAAAAAACTAACTAAAATTAAGTGAGTTTTTACTTGAAAAAAGCAAAATAATCTGCCAATGGGGTAAGCAAAATATTCTTATTTCAAACAGAAAACAAGATTATTTTGCTTGTTCTAAGCAAAAAGTTACTTAATTTTAGCTTGTTTCTGCTTAAAACAAGGCAGTAATTTTTTCTTGTCTAGAAAATTCTTCTTGATTTCAGAATTTTTTGATTTTTTGGCTGGAAACAAGAAAAAAAATCTTGTCTTAGAAAGCATTTTTTGCAGTGCATCTATGGTCTCTCCCTCCATCCATCTATATTTATCGTCTCTCCCTCCATCCATCCATCTCTATCATCTCTCCCTCCATCCATCTCTATCCATCATCTCTCCATCTATCGAGTACTGTTTATGGGATATTAACTTACTAGTAAATATTAAGATAGTAAATATCAGGTTATGATATTTCGTAGTCGTATTATCTGGAAATATTATTTATTACCTGGCAGAATACTTGTTATTCTATCTACCATCTCTCCATCTTTTCATCCATCCAAATATCTATTGCCTCTCCATCCATCCATCATCTCACTATCCATCCATCTACCATCTCTCCATCCATCCACCATCTCTCCATCCATCCATCCGTCTATTACAGTGTATGTGATATTATATATATCAGCATGTCATATTTCATAGAGTAGTATTAGCATCCATCTATCTATAGATGGATCCATTACCTGGAAGAATACTTGTTACTTCTGCCATTTGAGACTGCAGACGAGTGAACGGAAGCGTGTTCAGTTGTTTGCATTTTTGTTGGGACACAGTGTAGCAGTGATGCTGAACATCTGCAGATTGTGTGTGTATGTGCGTGAGTGTGTGCGCGAGTGAAACAGAGCTCATTTGTGTATAATGAGGTTGAGGGAGCGAGTGATGTAACCGGTTTGGAATGAAACAGAGTGTGTTTGAGGAGGAGAGAGAGAGCACAGGAGGGAAATGAAGAAACAGAGGTGGAAAACAAGATGTGAGCGCATGTTTGTGAGGAACTCCCAGGGTGCCAACCTTTTAGCATAATGGCTTTGTCACTCGATCAAAAAGACCTGAGTAGGTGCAGATGCCCCGCTGTTTGTGTGCGCACATATATTTACCCAGAATTCACGTGAGTGCATGAACATCTCTCCACATTTGCATAGACTTGCTTTGTGTGCATTCAACTTTCTACCATCCAAATGGAATGAATCATATTTTCACTATATCTACATGACATGTTTGCATGTCAGAAAGGTGCCAGCATTCGCAGTTCTAGACCGTATGCACTAATCAAACATATGAGCATATTTGCTCATGAATGAACAAATCTGAATATAAAAAAACCCCTAAATATTAATATTTAAATAAATAATAAACCTTCAAACCTACATCTGTGTGTATCCACATAAAAAAACTGAATAATTAGGATAATTTATATGAATAATACAAATGAAAGTAGAGATATTTTATTATTTAATTAATTATTTAATGTATATATATATAAATATATATATATACATATATTACACACACACTCATACACACTTAAAACAATAGTAAAATAAAAAAGTACAATAAAGAATGTCTGTATTCACATAAAAAAAAAAAAATTCACGATGAGGATAATTTATATAAATGTTAACATATTACTTAATTTATATTAATGTTAATATAAATATTTTTTTATTTCAGTACAATATAGTTTTTAGGTACATGATGATGTTAGATGCCCCATAAACAGCTTTTTTTATTGTTTGGAGAGTGTTTGAGATTGTGTATTTATATTTGTTTGTGTACTCATGTGCAGGAATGTGTCTGCATCCCTCTCTGTAAGTGCACATTTGATTACCCATGAGCCTTTGCGTGTGTATAGGGTTTTGTGCATATATGTGTGCTCGTGTCCTCCTTTGTGAGCGTGTCTGATTTTCAGTGCTTTCTCTCCTTTCCTCCCTCGTTCTGTTTCTTTTCTTCCTTTTTCCGAATGGAAGGGCCATCAATCAGAGAGAAAGAGAGGGAGAGCGAGGATAGGAGGGAGGAGAGGGGGATACTGGCAGAGCGCCAGGGGAAGAGAGGCTGGCACGCTGCCCAGAGAAAGAGAGAGAAAAGGAGAGAGCGAGCACTAGAGCGAGCCAAAACGAGAGAAGGAGGGAATTTAAGAGAGAACAAGAAGAGATAGAGAGAGACAGGGGGCGAAAGAGACACAGCATCTGAGAGAGAGAGAGAGAGAGAGAGAGAGCAGTGTGACAGATGAGAAGAAGAGAAAATGAGGGCTTTATTGAATACCTCTGTGCCTGTGACCACAATCAGTGATTAGAGCGTCATTGCTTAATATTTGCCTTTAAATGTTTGAAGAGAGAGAGAGAGAGGAAGAGAGAGGCTGGCTCCATTAGACATAAAGAGGACAGGGTGATAAGTCCAAACCTGCATCCGGGGGCATCACTTTAAAGGTGTGTGTGGGGCTTTTTTTACGGTTATGCTGTATTTTTGTCCACTTTTTGTCCAATATACCACCTTTCTCTCTCACACACATACACACACACATATATATATATATATATATATATATATAGACAGTCAGGTTTTTGGATAGATGGATGGATGGAGGGATGGACGGAACAGAGATAGATAGATGGAAAGATAAACAGATATAGATTTAGACAGAGATAAGATAGAGAGACAGACAGACAAGCAGATAGATAGATAGATAGATAGATAGATAGATAGATAGATAGATCGATCTTTGGATGGATGGATGGTTGGTTGGATAGATAGATGTATTATAATTGTAATTATAGATGATCACAATATTCATGATCATAGTATCTCATATCTCAAGCATGTATTCAGGGATTCAGTGAATATCTATTCAGATGCGGTGAACTATGATTGAGATGCCAATCATGTGCAAACATCATCAGAGCGCTGCTGAAAATCGTGTGGCAATTTCACCCAGCACAGTATTCAGCAGCTAACACACACACACTGACCCGTCTAGATCTCAGTCTAGCCACCCCTCATAGCTTGTCTTAATCCAGTGCTTTAATTGAACAGGGACAGGAATGAGATGGCAAGATGTACAGGGGTACAGACAGAGAAGACAGAGAGACGTCTGTATCCTATTAGGAGTCAAATCACTTTGTTGAATATGAAAGCATTAGGACTGAAGCCCCGCCCACTGACACACACCGCCACTAAACAGCACATAAAAACAGAAATTCAGGGTGCTTGCATCACAGGTCCATAAAACTGTCCCGCTCCGTCTAACTGGGTGGTTCTTAACCAAACTTTATGACCATTCTGTCTTTTAGTGTCTTTTTTATCTGTCTGTCTTCCTCCATCACTCTCCATTCATGTGTTCCAGCTCACACAGAGAGCGTGTATGATTACCCCCTTCTTCACACAGCTGATGCTGGGAACGACTGATTTAGAGGGAAATCAGTCAGAGGAAAGGAAAGAGTATTCTTACAGGAGGTATTAAGCTGTTCACAGACCGCACAAAGTTTGTTCATGAATCAAATACATTTTATATTCAATATGTTTTACAACTGTTATAATTATTATTTGTACATGTAAATAAAGTCCTCCTCATGCTTTTTAGAGCTCTCCAAAAAGCATGTGTGTGTGATGTTATGAATATGTGTGTCTGATTATGGAGCATCATGGAGTATACTGATCCTCCCTCAAACCCAATTATAACCATTTCATTGCCTGACACACATCGGGGAATTCACTAAGAATGCATTGCGCCTACTGATAGCGTTGTTTATTTACACTTGCACGTGTATGTGGCTTCAGTATCCGATTCTCGAAAGGAATTATGCAAATCAGGTATCACATTGAACACAATGTGCATGGTCTAGTTTCTCATTTTAGAAGTCGTAGTGCATGGTTGTGGAGGATAACCTTTTCAATTATTCCTAGGGAATGTTTTTTAACTATGTCATTATTAATACAATAAATATTTGTGTAATAATATATGCAATACAAATTTAACGATACGTAAATTTAAATAAAAACAAAAAAACAGATGAATATAAAAAAATCAGATCAAACTAGATTCAAACTAGATTCAAACTACATCCATGTATATTACAAGTGTGAATGCTCAGATCACATGACATCATACACTTATAAACCAGATTCAAACCACATCCATGTCTGTTAGGAGTGCCAGATAGCAAGAAATCAGTATCGTGCGATACATTGAGGCCAGCCCTAATCCAAACCAAGGGTCATACCACATAAATCAGGCATTTATAAACCGGATCCATATGTTACAAGTGTGAACTGTCAGATTGCATGAAACCAAATATGTACAAACCCAAATCTAATCCACATCCATGTGTGTTACAAGTGTGAAACCACATGAAATTAAACTTCAATAAACCAGATTCAAACCACATCCATATCTGATGCAAGTGTGAACACAAGGACGGATTAAATCAGACATGTACAAACTGAATCCAAACCATATGCATCACACATGTGATGTGAACAGTCAGATGGCATGAAATTAGACATTCAAATCCAGATCCAAACCGCATCCACGTTACAAATGTGAACGGTCATATCAAAAGAAACTGTGCGTTAACCGACCGGATCCAAACCACATTTTTTGTGCTACAAATGTAAACGGAAGTAGTTTTTAATCATTTGGGGCATGACACAAAACATGCACAGTATCATGCATAGCAGCAAACTTATAAACAGCCAGTCCTGATAATCTGATTCGTGTGCAGTGTGAACAGAAAATAAGACAAAAAGAACATCAAAATATCAAATGCAAAATTGTTCAGTGGATTCGGTTTGTCTTACCTGTTTGTGCATCTCAATGTTGAGCCCGTAGGACATCTCGTAGTACTGTGGGAACATAAACGTGAGAGCATCAGTCAACACAGTGGTGAATTAAACAGCAGTGAATCATCATCAATCAAATTAAAACCTCAGCGGCCTGATAGACACTAACGACTCACTGAAACTCCAGCAAGAGAGAGAGAGTTTGAACACGTCAGCGTGTGTTTGTGCGTGTCTGTTTCAGCAGGCAGATGAGCAGCGATGCCAATGATGAAGATGAAACCTGACACAACTGCTCGCTTAGTCTGTGTCTTTCTCCGTCTGTCTGTAAGGCTCACATACTCGGTAACTGCTCTGTGTGTAGCTCGATTTTCAAAAATCCTTTTTCCTCTTCTCTCCCCTTATCTCTGTCTTTCCCGATCAGCTCCCTCGTTACCGACCTTCCTTTTTAATCCTCCTCTCCACTGCCCTTCTCTTCTATTATTCTGTAAACTCCATTTCCCATCCGTGATGTGTGCCTGACCTCCTCTCTTCTATCAGACCTTCTCTGCGGTTTAATCTCAGGATTAAAGTCTCATCATATCTAATGACAGCGAATGGAAACCCAAAGGTGTCGATACGAGGTTAACGAGCGGTACAATATTTCAGAGTTTGGACACACCTACCTACTCATTCTTTCGTTCCACAACATTTGCGCAATGAGCTTATCTAGTCCTTTCCATTTTCAACTCTGCATTCATTACCGTCTGTCTTCCGGACAGTATTTCCATAGTATGATGGTATGATCGTATGGATTTATAAACGAGCCGTTCGTATAAAAAATGTGTTGGTCTATTGATTTGTCTGTTGCCTATTGAAACTGTCTATAAAGCTTTAACAACAGAATAGTATCAAGATTCTTAAATTGAAGGAATTTCTGATTCCTTCTGATTTCTTCATTTTATCGCGGATTCGTTTTCCCGACAAAGCATGAATCAATGATGCTGTGCTGACTATATTGGATTCGAGACAAGTGCGAGTAACTGTTTTTATTACATGATCACTATTGCTTCGTCTGCATTATGGATCGTCTGATATGTACTGAGAATTTATGCCTTTTTAACCTAAATACCAGCAATATCCATCTATGAAGTATGTATGCACAACTATTAGCCAATTATAGCAGAAGGTGTCTACGATCCATCTATTTAAACAGAGCGTTCTGATAAGGGGGGTCAAAACAGGGCAGAAAATAGCCAATTACTTCTTAATTACTATGTATTTTGATATAAAACTCTTGATAATGTTACAAATGGAAACAGAAAACAGTAAAACATAATAAACAAGCCACTTACAAAAAAATAGTGATAACACTTTTGCGTCAAGAAATTCATGCGCATTTTGTCTCCAATACTCATTTCAAGCCTTGTATAAAAAAAAAGCTAAAAACTTTCGGACCAACAGGGTTTTAAGATCATGAGAATCATAAATTCAGTCAAGCGTGTCCAAACTTTTGACTGGCAGTTTAAATGCGAGTCTATAAAATGAAGCATTTCAGACACGTGTTGCGCTGTATTCAAATTTATTGCATTTCCAGTATTGATCGCTCCGGTGGGTGATGAATTTTAGATAAAGCGTGACATAACAGCAGAACTATTTCCCCATCTTTCTGGTCTGCTGGCACACACGCACACAAATATAAATCAGGTTCGCTGGTTCTGCATGCTGATAGTGCAGCAGGGCCGCTGGAAGCGGTTACGTTTTAAAAAGCTCTGCGGCGGCCCAGAAGGCTATTCAGCAGCGCTCGTATTACCTCAGTAACAGCCAAAAAAGGTCTCTGCATCATTTCAGACCAACATTAGTTCTCAGCATGTTTTGATGTAGAATCAATCCATGGAAAAAACGGCAAACGAATATTCAACTTCACACAAATAGGCCGATATATCAGCCAATTAATCGACCAGGCCGACACGTCCGTACCAATTGAACAGAAATGCTTCCATTAGCCAAAGGTTTTGTGAAGCAGTGACTTAGATGTTTGGTATCCACCCTAGAAACCATACAGAAACACCTTGGCAACATCCCAGAACCCAGACAGTGTTTTGTACAGGCAAATGTGACTCAAATTGAGCTGTATTCAATGTGGCAACAGGAGAGTTTGTATCAGTTTAACTGACAAGTAATCTATTTCCTCAACCTACATACAGTCCAGTAAATAAGATGTTTAATTAAGCTGAAATAGTTTAAACAGTCAGCATGTTGTGTCTACAGTACTCCCTGAAGAAACTGTTGAATGACAGAGTGCCAGGACGGGACACCTGCAGCTCATTTAGTCTTCAAAGAACTTTAGTCCTTTAGTTTTAGCTTCACTAAATAGCTTTTGGCTTACTCGGCTACAATACATAGGCATACAATTACAGGACGCAACAATAAATCCTTGTCCCAGGACCAGTGTGAGAGACTTTTTAGGCAAGCTGATGGACCTCTCACATGACCCAATGGGTCATTGTGACACAGGCTGTGTCACGTCCCTGTCTTCCAGTCCTTTCCTGTCAGTTCTCCACTATCCGAGAAAAAGTAACAGCCAAGTACTACAAACACAAAGAAAACAACAAAACAAAAAAATTCTAGCTGTATAAAATAAATTTATAAAACTGGAATTGAGTTAAATATGATAAATACACAGTATGCCACAGTAAAGAAATTATAGTTTAAAAAAAAAAGTTAAAAAACTATTATTTTTTTAAATTTAAAATAATAATAAAACAAGCTAATTTATAATTTACAATAACAATTGGAAATATAACATTTAATTTGTATTCATTTAAAATTACAAGTTAATATTTTTTACGTTTAACTAAATAATTTTTTATTCTTTTTTCTTCTGGGACAAACAATTGCTACTGTTTTTTTTTGTGGTGGGTCCACTAAAAATTGACAGGGTCAGAACAAATTTGAATTAGTAGCAAAAAAAAATAATAAAATAAAATAAAATTCAATTAACCTCTAAATTAATTCAATTAAAGACAACATTTTTGATGTGTTTAATGAATAGTATATGGCTAACAAATGCATCTGCTTCTGACACAAACATAGTTATGCCGCAAAAAGAATATCTTTTTGGTGGATATTGAGAGTCTAAGAAAGAAGTAACAATTTGGATTAACTTACATGACTTAAATGTAGTGTATCTTTTTTTGGGGCGGGGCCAGTAAAAAATTGGCAGGCCAACAACAAATTTCAATTATTAGCCAAGAAAAAAAAGTGTTTTAGTTTACATAGCATGCGTGCGTAGCCTATTTAAGCTCATATCTGAAGCTGTTCGAGTTTCGCTGGGGTTTATTTGATTGTGTGGTTATTCTGGATATTAGCGGGATTGTGACGCGCTTTTGGCTCGTAATGCATTCCCTCACTGAGATTCATTGTTATATAAGCTCTCTCATGTTATGCGCATTCTCATTCTACACCGCGAGTGTGTGTGTGTTTGTGTAATCCCCTGAGTGTGTCCTTGTGTGTGTGTTGTCTGGAGCAGATTGCACGCGGCATGTGGCGGATGTAGTGGGGCTCAATGCGGCGGAGGTTCAACAAAGCCTCTCCTCCTGCCACAGCCACGGTGAGTGTGTGTGTGTGTATTAGTCCTCACTGGTCTAACAAGGGGCAAAATGCACTGTGTGTCCCCTGGTTCAACCCGGCAGCTGTTTGCCATCCGTCGCTTGTACATACATCCTGCTGTGTCGCTGGACACTCTTGCTGAAATCTCTGTAGATTCAGCATGTGTGTGTGTGTGTTCACTCCACTGTACTGGATACAGCTGTGATCTTCTAAGCTCAGACACATTGATTGGCTCATCCTGATCTAGTATTACTAGACAGGCAACATTGATGAGATATAATTTCCACTGGGCTGTCCCGTTCGGCTGCCCCGACCCTATTAACACCAAACATCCCGATTTGAATTGACCGATATAAAAATAGCCGTCCTCTGTCCTGTCAAAAGAGCTCCAGAAAAGGAAATACTAAATAGATTTGCAGTTTCAGTAAGAAATACCAAAAAATGCGAGGGTGAAAAAGTGCTTTAGGCTTTCATCGTGCCATAGCTGTCAGATTTTACGTAATTATGAGATTATGGCTTGTCTATTGCGATCATGTCCTTGTAGGACTCACAATTACAACTATTCTTTGAGAGCTATGACTTGTACACATAGGCTATATTTAGATGCCAAATGCGACTGCATCTGCCATCTTGGAACGGTCAATGTGTCGTAACTCACATGTAAAATCAACAAGTTTCCCAAGATGCCACAAGACTGCAGCCTCTTGTTGAAAAAACCCTCCTGAGATTAAAGAAATAGGATACATTTTCACATGTGAGAATGTGTTTGAGTTTTTAATATGAAGGCCTATTCACTCAATATGACAGGTTTTGTAAACTATTGCCACTTTCTAACGTTGTGTTGGCTAATGCCTTTATCTACTTATATTGTGTTAGTTTAGCAAAATCGAGTGCTTGTCTCAAATATATACAGGTCCTTCTTAAAAAATTAGGATATTGTGATAAAGTTCATTCTTTTCTGTAATGTACTGATAAACATCAGACTTTCATATATTTTAGATTCATTACACACAACTGAAGTAGTTCAAGCCTTTTATTGTTTTAATATTGATAATTT
>JAUMHQ010000087.1:7838091-7851430 GCA_032361165.1 Enteromius paludinosus
GACCGTTTTTCAGTCGTCTTTTGCAAACACTTGATTTCTATAAGAAGTAGGAAACGATGGTGTTTGAGACTCACAGTTTGTAATGTCCATGTACTGCACTGTTATTATTCAACCATGACAAGGTCAATTCAGTTTTCCATTCTATGGCACCTTTAAGCTAGCAGCATCAGCACTTTTAGCACTAATTCTGAATGCAGATTTCCATGGATAACATGAAAACCCAGATGCCCTATTGCTGTATAGTGTGCTGTATAATACAGTGACATTTATTTAATACACATCCAGCCGGTTATTAGCCTGTAGGAAGAGATTCATACATAATCAAATGCGTTTCACATACTGGAAGTAAATCAGCTCATATGATCTGACCTGTGGTACTGAGCCTGAAGGAACTGGAACTCCTCTTTAATGCGGTCCAGAGTCTCCAGCACTGTGAACTTGAATGACTGTCCAGGCTGCAGAGGTACCTGAGGAGAAAGAGCAAGAGATGGCTTATTAATCAGTAAACAGCCATCGCTCTGTGCCAGAAGACTGGACTGCTTAAATTAATCTACCAAAAGTGACTCACTGAAATAAAATTGAAAAAGTGCGCCCACCGCATTATCTTTGACCTTGGACTCACTACAAACACAACATGCATTTTTGGTGAGGAAGGAAAGAAAATTTGATAACAGCGGCACTTCTACTGGGTCGTGGTACCCTGGTTCTGCAAAATGCTCTCAAATGATTTAACCCTAGCTCCATGCAGACTCAAGCGTGCGTCCCAATCTCAAGAATGAGCGTTTTAACTTAAATAAGCAGCTATGAGTATTGCACAGAAACTGTACCAGAAATTCAAAATGTAATTTTACTAATTCCCAAACTTCTATACATCCCCAGCACACGGAGTTCTACTTTATTAATGTTTACAGAACACGCATTTCCTTGGAAAACCAGAAACAGTAATGGTAATGTAGAAAGGTCACTAAAATTAATTCTAAGAAATTAAAAGATCATGAATCCTACAGCTCAGCCACTGTAGTCCGATGACTGGGCAATGAATCTTTTGAGCCAACTCTTCATAGTGAATCAAAAACATACTGCCTGACCAGTGTACTGTAGTCTAATTGCCTCAAAGAATGAATCTTCTGGGATACTTATTTTTGGTGAATCCAAAATATCTTCATTTGTGTTTTGAAGATGAATGAAGGTCTTACAATGAGGGTGAGTAATTAATGACAGAACTGAACTAACCCTTTAAGTATTGCACCCAAACTTGTGATCTAAATGCAGAATTAAAAAAATATTCAGTCACAAAAATCTTTTTATACACGTTTTTATGGTTTTGCGAAAAATAAATGGAAAATAGAAATGCATTTGCACAACCAATTCTGGGGTAGTGAACATCAAACTCAAGTGACATAATTGGCTGTTTCCGCTGATGGTGCCTTTACATTTTTTTAAAAGAATGTTTATTTAGCGATGAATGCCACCATTTAAACAACCGGATGGAAAATGTGAAATTTGTCACAAAGTAAGGTCTTATTCAAAAGTAGTGTACCTACTTAACATACAATTTTGATAATTGATAAAACAATTTAGAGTAGATTTCAGTTTGATTCCTGAATGAATAAATGATTCTGCAGAGTGGCTATTTAGTGAATCAAAAAGTAATGAATCAATTAAAGAGATTACTGAACCAAGAAAGTGGTTCTGTTGATGCATTTTACCATATCCATATGTTCCCCTCCCAAACATGCATCTATGAGTAATACCTAATCGGACCCAACTGTATTCATATCTACCTCTCCTCCTCATTAAGACCCAAGTCCTTTCCTTTGCTATTTTTAAACACGTTTCCCATTCTGTCAGCTGCTTCCTAAAATGGCCGCCTTTGTCCTGCGCTCCTCCGGGCTTCTAGTTTTCTCTCTGAAGCTCGATGTCCGGCGAATAGCTGAATTATTGGCGGTTTCAGTAGGAGCTTAATTAGTCTAGACAAGCGAAATTCAATTAAATTTCAATTAGGCTAACGGTGGAGGTCAGACACTTGGTGAGCTTTCGAGTAATTAAGCTGCAGGCTCACAGCTGACTGGATGAGTTCAGTACACACACCGCCGTGTTTGTGTGGATAGAGGGGGGCAGTCATCAAGTCCCTATTGACCCTCATTCATTCAAACACGTGTGTGAGTGTGAGTACAGTCACCGTCCTGAAAGCAACACGCACACACCTCACAGGGCCAGAACTCACAGGACCATAGTGCATTTACACAAAAACACAAACATATATAAACGGGAAGTATCTCAGTTTAGCCACAGAACAATTCCATGATGAAAGTCCATGTAAACCAATAAAATTTGTCACAGTTTTGGGTGGTTACCAGGGTGTAGCTATGCAGTTGCTAGAATGTTGTTATATGGTGGATAGGCTGTTCTGCGAAGTTACCAGGATTTCAAGAGTTCACGCTTCCTTGTAATAAGATAGTAAGCAAATTTGGCGAGCTGTCTGGGGAGCGAGCCTGGAGAACGGCGAACTCTGAACCCTAGGGGATGGGTAAGGGTTCGGGGTTTGGCTCGTTCACCATCTGCCCCCCCATTCGCTGGACGAATTTATAGTAGAAGGGAAGTGATTTGATTGGTTGGGAATAACTACGATGACTAGGGAACCGGCTGCCAGCCGTGTGTGATTACTACGTTCGGGATCCTCTCTCTCTCAGAGAAATCAACATAAGTATTTTCTACCATTATCGAAAAACCATCAACTACAAATGCTATTTGCTATTGCAGACAGAGCGTGTCAGTGCACTAACAAACTAAAATAATGTTTGTATTTGCGTTAACGATCCTTTAGCATTAAATGTAACTTACTCTCTTAAGGGTAGGTTCACATGAAGCGTCTAAAAACGAGTGAAAACGCATGGCGCGTCACTTCCCCCACCTTTTTTAAAGAGCTTGGGCGCTCACGCTTCCGTAGCGTCTGCTCTTACTAGGCTACCATGAAGGCGCTGTCAGTTACAGAATCATTTCTGCTTTGG
The DNA here is from genome assembly GCA_032361165.1 of Enteromius paludinosus. Lineage (NCBI taxonomy): Eukaryota > Metazoa > Chordata > Actinopteri > Cypriniformes > Cyprinidae > Enteromius > Enteromius paludinosus. The sequence continues at coordinate 7,841,103 of JAUMHQ010000087.1, forward strand.
ATTTTAAACTGCGCGGCTCTTTTGAAAATAAAGAGCTTGCGCGCGCAAAACGTGCTGCATGTGAACGACCCCTAAGCCTTTGGTGACACATAAACACAATTAAATTGTGGATCACTCCCCTGTCGTCTCCCCTCACGCGGATTGTCCCTCAGGAAGAAATGACGCCCTGGATGTCAGTGGATGGCGCGCACGGTCTACGAACGCTCAGCTTTCACCATTTGAAATGGCTCAAATCCACTTTATATTAACTTTTGAATAATTAATAAATACCATCCGAGACTGACTTTTCCAAGACCCCCCCACTCCCTCAAAAAGAGTTTCTCAGCGGATCGACACGGTTCACGTGGGTCACCTGTTTTAGCTTCAAAACGGCGAATTTCACCGAAAGTTGAGCAATTTTCATGCCTGAGCCATAATGTGCTGCAGACCTTCACAGTGTAAATAAGTGGTTAGCTGAGATCATATCACTATCATGTGACCTATGTATGCTAAGTGGCCTGTAAATGCAGTTTAATGAAATATTTCTTTATTGAATTGCCTGAAAAAACACCAAATCATGTAAGCGTAAAAACTTTATTTGCGATATATTGGAGTATTTCTATTGGGCTGTATTTTCAATTCGCACAATTTGAAGAATAATGGAAACGCGACTGATATTAATGTTAAGGACAAGCAAAAGTAATTAGTGCTGAATGCAATCAAGAGATGAAGCATCTTTCAATGCTTTAGATGAGTTTAAAGAAATATCTGTTTGGACGAAGGACACTGCAACATACAGTTCAAAAGTGTGCATAACTCACATATGCGAATTAACAAGGAGGAAACCTGGGTACGAGCGTCTGTTTAGACACAACAGTGTGTGTCAGACAGAAGGAGGGGGAATCCTGAAATCCAAAACTGATCCAGTTAATCTGGACGAAGGGGGACAAGGCAGACAGCGAGCCATGTGGGACAGCGGCTAGTCAATCACAATTTAGACGAGCTGCAGCAGGCTAGCCTAGAATTACTGGAGATTATCTTCTGAGGGAGGTCAAAGGGGGAGAGAGAGACGAGCAGATCCCATAACAATGGTGGGAAATGAAATCTCTCCCAATCGCCCACTCTGATCATCTCATATATCACTGCTGGAGTTGCTATTTTGGACACAGCGACTTAAATCGGCTTGAAGGAGGAGAGAGAGAGAGAGACGCGTTGAAAGAGGAGCGCTGTCAGCTTCGGAGACGTCTGCGCAGCCGTTTTCCGCTTGCATCCTCGCAGACAGGCCGGGATAGAGACATCCATGAAATAATCATCCACTGGTGAAATATTTAGTGCAAAAAGGCACACGAATAGATGAGGATCACCAGAGAGTGGGAGGAAGAGAAGTGTCAGTGTGATCTCGGGGGGATCTGGGCGAATGTGTGAGAGTGTGTGTGTATGTGTGTGATCTCACTCTCTAAAACCCCAGCTTCCCTTCCTGCCTAGTCCTGCAAGACCTTGCCTCCACAAACTCCCAAGATACAACCAGTTTGAGGTGTTCGAGTTTCACAGGTACACCTTGAACTGGGAGTCACACTCTCATTAAACAATCTGAGAGAAAGTCTTTCCACTTTTGCCAATCATTTCTGAGGCTTTCACCCAATCTTAAGCCCCACTGAATGCTGGGACGTCGGGTGGCTGCTCGGGACTATCTTGGCGACTTACTGACAATGCGGCTCTGGAGTGGCTCGCTTTGTGAGGCCGAGCAAAAGCCACTGCCGTCCAATACTGGATTAGGAACCGAGGATTGGCAGGCAGAGAAAACAGCTTTTATGCTTTACAGAGTAAACCAGCAATAGTTTGAGGAAGAACGAACGAAGCTCCTCGTTTTTCTGACCGACACAAAAGAGTGATAATAAACCAGTGTAGAAGATATGGAAGTTAAACATCCAAATGTGGCCAGAATAAAATGATTTATTAAAACAATACGGCTGTGAGTAAAAATGAGCAAAGGAGAGCACACCAGCTCAAACTATCAGCTCATTAAAAGAGCATATGTGAATTTTGTGGCCAGATATTTGGCTACGATTTTGCCTTGGCCACCACATCAGTGCAACAGAAAGCTGGCAGTCAGTCTCAGACACACATACACGCAATAACACACTAAAAAACATGTATGAATATGGAACTTGCTTTGTATTAAAAACGACAGAGAATCAAGTCTTTGCCATTAATTAATAATCAAAGCAGTAATCATCCACGATCAAGGGTTTGAAAGTGGGGCCCATTTTAAGGAGCCATCTTTGGTACCAGAATGGAATAATTTTCATGCATTTGTTCACAATTGATGGATTTTTCTAGTGAATCAAACACACTGTGACTAGTACAGTTATTTTTTTGCATTTAGTGTAACCAGCATAGTCTGATTCCCAAATGCATGACTCTAACAAACTGGTTTTTCATTTTAATTTAAAGAAATGACTCTTAGGAGCAGCTTTGTCTACTCCAATCTACTCCACACTCTTAAAAATGAAAGGTTCTTGAAAGGTTCCACAAAGGTTTTTGGTTCCATCTCCTTCTTGCCTTTTTATGATCTGAAGAAATTTCTTTCGCCACAAAGAACCCTTTGCTTCTTCAGATGTCAAAGGTTCTTTTTGGAACCATTCAGACGAAAAGGTTCTTCTATGGCATCATAAAGCACTTTTATTATTAAGAGTGCAATTGCCAAACACATGAATTGGAATTCAAGTTGATTCTAAGTAATTAATTAAAAGCATGCGTGACAAGCAGTGGAGTCTGATTTCAAAACAAATGCTAGCGATTCTTTGTTAATGAAACTAAATTAGCACAGAGTGCCTTATTTTATTCCAATTCCTAAACAATGAATCTCATGCAATGGGATGCATCATCCCATTGCATATCATACAGTATAATAAGCGTAGACCGATTCCCAAAAGAGTGGATCTTATTTTAATAAACACTCAGTTACTTAAGTGCTTTCATCACGTACCAAAGACCGTTACTTTGGCACCTCAAGTCGTAAAAAGTTATTGAAGGTCAAGATAAACACATTTATGTAAGAATTCAATAAATACGAAATGGAATATGTCGGAGTAATTACATTCTGCTGAAAACTCCTAAGGGCAGTAGACGCAGTAAGAATTATTTTCTTCCAAATATTTCTTTTTTTTTCTCAAAAGTGCCCACTAAGAGAACTGCTAATGGAAAAGCAATGGTTCTAAGTAATCAGAATGCATTCCTCCCAACTACCGTCCCTAGTAATCACATAAAAATTAAGCAGTAATAAAAAAAAGTAACTTGCCTGTGCTACACCACACGCAAAAATATATACATATATACATATCTCCACCTTTAGACCATGAGCTCAGGATCCTGGCACAACACACACCAACACCTGCCTACAAAACACCCATAAATCCACACAGTGCAAACACAGGTACTATTAGCGATAGTGCAAACACACTGATGCCTCATGTGCTACGTGTGCTCACACACACACACACACACACTCATATTACAGCCTGTTATTTGTATCTGCTTCTCAAACTGCTCGACGTGTCCAAAAGACCTCCAACAGAGAGTTCACATTTCTCACACCTCGCACAAGACATCTATGGATTTCCCGCCCTTAAATGTTAAATGAACGCCAGAATAGCCATCTAGACTCTCCGTCTTCAAGTTTAAAAACAATGCGTTAAGTGCATTTGATCAACCTTGGAAGTTTGTGTTCTGTAACAGTCGGTCACCGAAGGTGTGACTGCAGCAGATTATGAGCTTTTCCCGCCCAGCTTTTTTTTTTATTGTTATTGTTTTTGGCTCAGAAGCACGGAGCGCTGTAACCCTTCTCTCATTCCACCTTCCAATCCCCCTGCTTCAGATAACACTAACCACAAAAATCCAGTGGAACCAATTACCAGTCCTCCCGATGCAGTTTGCCTTGCAAATCAGGCCTTAACCCTTTCTATAGGCAGGTATTGCAGACGCCGACACACTCTTTTCACACCGACAGGCTGCCTCTGATTTGCTCTGGATGATGTCGAATTGTTCAAGTTAACTACTGATGGGCCGATCTGATTGGTAAAACATTGCCCCAAGCATGCCGAGACATTGAGATTTGCATTGCTTGAAGAAAATGCACTAGTAGGGTGGTTTCCAGGGAGTATCTATGTGATTGCTGAGGAATTGAAAGTGTTTTTAATAGGTTCCAAATAAAGAAGGGGTTGGCAGTGATGCCATAAAGAATCATTTTTTGGTTCCGAAAAGAACCTTGCAGTAAACATTTCTGAAACGAGCCATAGCTAACCTTTCAATTAATGTTTTTTGGTGGAACCACAGATGCAAATAAAATAAGGTATGAGGAAAAGTAACAGTCATGCTTGGACTAATAAAAAAGAACTTTCATGAACATAGAGATTTCTTTACAAGTTAAAGAACAAGAAAAGTAGCACAAAAGGCAATGTTTATGCTTACCTGTAGTTACACAAAGAGCCCTTTCTCACACCTTTTTACTGGTGCAGGTCATGTTTCACAATAAAACCTGGCTGCAGATTTCATGACTCCTTTGGAGTTCGTTCGTTGTATCGTTAGAAATTGCATTTGATGACTCTGACCGTCATAATTCACCACCATATTAAAACAATAAAATATATATGTAATTTTCTCATGCAAAAACTGCCCCAAAATGTTCTTTTTTTATGCAATAAAATATTTTTACATTTTTACAATTTTAAAATAAATAAAAAATATATAAATAATATGAATAATAATATTAATACGACTCAAATGCAAAAATGGTGCTAAAATATTTTTTTTAAATAAATTTTTTCCTTTTTTAACAGTGACTTCATATAATTTATAATGTCTTTAAGAAACGTTCCTCAATAAAGACATCTGATGGCCTTTGCTGAGGTCTAAATCTTAATCTAAAAGAGAAGAAAAAAATAAACATCACGGGAAAAAACTATGTCAGAATGCAAAAACAATACTAAAAAAGTACTAATCTATTTCCAAATTTTTTCCCCTTCAGATATTAAGGTGAAATATCTCATTCTTGACCGTGTTTATGAAACTCGCCCTTACAATGGAGTTCTATGGGGCAAGTGCACACTGAATCAGTCTCAAGGGACCTTTTATTCATTCATGAATACATCTGATGGCTTGCGTTGTCATACACTACAAGTTTAGGCTTGTACGCCGAAGCACACTTCAAACAGGCTGCGATGTACAGTAGATTCTTCAGATTCTCGAAACATCAATAAACCAAAGACGGGTCACAGATAGCAAATAAACTTCCCACAGTGAGCCCTATCCAACCCCACCCACATACACACACAACATCTAACCACTCTAGATTTGCCCGAACGCACCGCCATCTATTAGAGGGGGCGTCGAGAAAGCTTTATTACACAAACTAATACAGACACACATTGTGTTTGATTCCTCCCACACAACTTTCTATCAACTGGCTCTTGAGGACACCTGGGTGAAGATGAATATGCGTACGTGCAAGTGAAAGTCTGAAGAGACGTCTCTCTTACACCCTGATCGTTTCATCTGTCCCATTCGTGGAGGATGTGGGAGAAGGAGAGAGCGTAGCACTTACCGGGTGTCTACCCTGCGGGTACATGGTCACCGGAGGGATGCCGGCTTTCGGTTTGACGGCCAACAAGCTGACCCTCTGCACTCCTGTGTCCCCCGCTCCACCAGGGGACAGAGCCCCAGATCGAGCTCGGGAACCCGGCTCTGCTCTTTCCGAGCCGCAGAAGGCTGTCAGAGCATCCGACGAGGGGGTCTTCCAAAAACAGATCCCCTTACTCACACTTTCCCCCCAGAATTCCCTGACGTCCCACTCCGTTACTGTCCAGCTCTCTGTCCCACGGATCAGGAGAGCGAGAGGAGCAGGGAATTCCGAAGAATCACGTCCAGCTGTCCCTGCTCTCGTCCTTCTGCAAATGTCCCCAACAAGCTACAAAAACAAACACGTATCTCCATTCGAGTCTTCCAACCTTGTAACCGTACCTCAAAACTACAGGGCTTCTTTGCTGAGGTCTAAAAAGGCAAGGAGAAAGAGAAACGGGCTTTGTTTTTAATCTAAATCTAGAGAGGAAGAAAAAAACACACACAGGAAAGCAGGAAAGAACAGCAGGTCACTGGAAGATCCAGCAGGCTTTTCAGCAGCGAGCCCTAGACTGTAATATATTGTGCCTGTTGGCTTCAACACAAACACGACAGCCTGCTCAAGCTGCACTTAAGGTGGACCGGGTGAGATAGATAGAGGATAGATAGACGGAGACAGAAATAGACACCAATACATGCGTACAACCAGCGATGCGTGATTTCTTGTTGTGGTTGCATTAAATGGCCGATAGATTCATATCAGCATGCAAGACCTATAGGGGAAAAAAACATGAATTAGATATCTTTCTTAAAAGGCAAACCGAGATATTTGATATTAGACTTATATTTCTGACTGAAATAAATACAGTTATCTCTCATGTGTCTCTTCTAGATCTCTACAAATCTCTCAAACTGTGCTCAGATTTTTTTATATTTACTGTTTCTCACCCAGACCTAATTATCTGAGCCATAATAATACATTTAGCCATATAATCTTGATTGTACATTAAATTATTATAGTTGAAATGATACAAAACATGACATATACACATAAACAGTAATGCTATGTTAAAATAGTGATATAATCTTTCATAACATATATACACACACATATATATATATACACACATTCTCTCTGATATATACACTCATAAACCTATGTTATTATTGCATAAAATTACTAATTATGTGTTTAAATAATATACATTTACAAATAAATATATATATATATATTTATATATATATATATAAAGTGCATCTACACAGTCAATAAATAAAATATAATAAATTGTGTATTTATTTGCCAATTCTTTATATTTACTTACATGTTTACTTGCTGTGTGTCAGCAGCCGTCTCAATTTGCTTTTCCTAAGGAATTTAGGAAGAAATTTCAGAGGCAAAATTCATACTTCGATGAAGCGTAGCTGAAATCACAAATAAGTCTCCTGAGCTTTGAAAGAGCAACCTCTGGGCAATTAAATTTGCCTCGGGGGAGAAACAAATCAGAAAATAAGGGATGTAGAAAAAAGAGAGAGAGCCAGAGAGATGAGGAAGGATTCAATTTGCCAGCAATTCCGTGAAAGCACCACGTGTGTCCGACCCCATATTTGCAATTTTGCCTCTGACAGCCAAGCATTTATCTGCCCTTTGAGAAATAAACTGGCAAATTTAGTTGTGATTGCAACACTTACGACCTTGATTTATCCATGTTCACGTTGCTTGTTTGTGTGTGTGTCTGCATCAGCAAATTTGAGCTATTTTAATAACCCAGTCATCCCTATCAGTATCATCCTCATCTCTTCATCATCCCCTTGTTCTCCTCCATCATATTAGAGTGATCTCAGAGGCGTCCCTTGTTAGTCATCCCTGTCTGCGACACCTCTCCGGTCAGGGATTGCCCTAATCGCAGTTATCTAATTGCGTGGATTAGACAGGTAATTATTCACACGACTCTCTTCCTTTAACCTCTTACTGATACGTGATCAAGCTGGATGAGTAGCTACAAACAGACATCATGGAAATGACCGACAAGACAGTAATCTGCCCTGAACTGGTTGGGCTTGGTGGTGTCCAGGTAAGGGGTCAGCAGTCTCGACACAAGATCTGAAATAAGACAATAGGAAAATCAGGGGATGGATTGGGATATTTGTTTATACAACAATAGCTGTGCTTAAGCTTCAGTTAAAGTTATTCTGACATTTTGACATATTTATCTATCTATCAGTAAACATATCATGGTATAAATTCAGTAATCCACCACTATGAACAACTTTTACAGCAATTAACCAAGTTCAGCATCCGATTCATGTTCACATATCCGAATCAGCACTAATGGAGATTATTTTCCAAATAATGTGATAGAAAGTTGCTTGCATGTCAATAACTCCTTATAAAAAAAAAACAATTAGGCCTATGCATTGCGCAAAAGACGCATTTTATGAATAGTTTTATTTTAAACTTTTAAAAGCTTTTAAAAGATGATGAGGCCATTGAACAAAGTCCTGAATCAGTATGTTTACATAAACATAGGCGGGAAAACAACGTAAATAAGGACAGAAATATCACCGGAGCCGTTTAATTTTATTAGCTCTACTTATTTATGCCTGTTTTATATATAAAAGACGTTATTTAAATAGCAAAAGGGCAAATTACACGAGATAAATCAGACCCGTCACCTTTCTCCAGACCACCTTAAAACTTAGCGGCTGTGGGCCACTCTCCAGCGCTTCTCCGATTGGCTACGGCGACTAATCCATTCGAACCAATCACATGGCACAAGTCCCACGTTGGCCCTTGACATCAGAGACCGCAGCGGTCCAATCTCGGCGTTCGAGGCCGCTGATTGGCTGCGGCCTGTGAGGAGGGCGGTGTGCAGTCTATAGGGATTGTGGGCATTGAAGTTCCAATTATTCCGCACCCCCCCGCCGCTCCCGCCTCTAGCCGCCAATCACGCCGCATAAACGATCACCTATGACTGCTAATGACAAATGAGCAACGTGTAGCACCTAGTGTTGACTGCCTTGAACAATTAAGCGAAATAAATAAACACTCTCTTTATTTGGTGAGTCATAGTGGCTCTATGATAACCTTGTAAATTAATGAGCAGCTTGCTTATTAAACAGATGAAAATTCTATCATCATTGTTCTGTTTTGCTGTTCCAAACCCCTATGACCTTTCTTCTGTGGAACACAAAGGGAGTTATTACCGTCTCATCTTTACTATGGTACCACAGGCCTTTTTTTTGTTCTGCTAGATAGCTTGGCCACCTATTGTCACAGGAAATTCACTGTAAAATGTATATTTAGGCATTACATAAGGCATTTTTGTGACTGCATACTTCACAGCTCATAACGGTATATGTTATAATATACATAATTTACCAACCTATGCACTACTAAAATAAAATCACGATTATTTAAAATAATTTACAACAATTAGTCATTAATATTACATAAATATAAAACATTTTAAGTGTGCATGTGTTGCCATGTTGAACATAATCCCCCGACCCAATTTATTATTATTTTTTTTTTACTTTTAATATTATATAATAAATATAATAGTATATATTAAAATATTTAAATGGATAGTTCACCCCAAAATAAAAATTATATCATCACTTGCCGTAAAGAGATGCCGTAAAATTTTTTAATGTATTTGTTATTACACAAAAGAAGATATTTTGAAGAATGTGCGTGACCAAACAGTTGGTAGCTATTGACTTCCACAGAAAGAAAAAAAAAAACTATGGAAATCAATGGGTTTGGATCAAGCATTTGGTTATACATTCTTCAAAATATTTTAAATCTAAAACAATTCTAAAATTGATTGTAAAATTGCATATAATATAAAAAACGCACACACAAAGCCATTTTTATATTATTAAATGACTAGCATTTGTACTGGAAGATGTGCGCAGACAAGCATATGTCAGCCTACTGAGCACACGTGTGCACACAATGAAAGAAAAGAGAGACTGCCTTTGTCAGTAAGTATCGATTGCTCTGATAGATGTGGTCTATTCTTTAGCTGAACTAAGCTCCGATTGCTAGCGAGCGCATCGGTGTGGCCGGGTCTCCCATCTCTCCAGTAATTAACTTCAGGCTTCACCTGTTGTGGCAGCTCGAATCAGAGAAGCGTCTCGCGCTATCAAACACGGCACAGACTTTCCTCAGTCATCTGCTTGTAAGCGTGTCACAAACTACAGATCTTTATCCAAAAATGCTGCTATGGTTCACACTCTTTCGTGATACACATCACTCTACCACGCACAAACATATGGGTGTTCCGATACATCTGCACTGATACCTGTTGTTAAAGTACACTTACGTTTTACATTGTCATTACATGAGCAGCATCCGTTTTTATTTCTGCAATGCACACAGTGTGCTGCGTCTTCTTCTGTGCATGCAGGTCACTTCAGGTCTGAATAGGGTTAAAATATATCGCATTTAAATGACAATGTGAACGGATTTCAGCTAAAAATGTTATCTGAACTAAGCCATTCACGTGCTAGATGTCATCTATGCTCTTATTTTGTGTTAGTCAGTACTATCCCTGCTTAAAGGTGCCATAGAATGCATTGAGAGAATATTTTAAATTGGTCTCTGATATGTACATAGAAGGTGTGTAGCTTAGGTAAGGGGACAAAATGCCCGGTTTTACAGGTCCATTTACAACCCTAGAATTTGACCCTAGAATGAAACAGTCTGTTTTTGCCTTATTTGGAAG
>JAUMHQ010000087.1:7873544-7884831 GCA_032361165.1 Enteromius paludinosus
ATATTTTTTTTACGCACAAATAAACATAAGCTCGTACATGTGTACATGCACAAGTATTCTGTGCATAAAAACATTTATTGTTTTCATTTATTAAAATCTATCTATCTATCTATCTATCTATCTATCTATCTATCTATCGATTACAAAAATTGCACAAAAAAAAACTATATATATATTTTTTCTTTTATAAAAAAAATAAAAAATTATATATATATATATATATACCGCTTTCATTAAAATATATATACACACACACTGTTTTGTGTTTTTTTGCACTAGTTTCATATTCATTGAAAAAATAAAAAATAAATGTACCAGCTATAACAGCCTAGAAAGTGTAGTCGAAAAGCTAGCCATGAATACATTTTCATGAATTGTTAAGAGATAGTTTGGTGCCCCGCTGACACTTCTGTGTATAGCCAGTCTCAACTGAAGCGCCAGCATTCAATAACGTTGAGCAAAAGCGATGAAGATGAAAATCAGAGCGTGTAAACTGCCTCTCGGGGATGTGTGTAATTCGTCAGATTAGACCAACTCACCTGCTTGTGCATTTCGATGTTCAACCCATAGGACATCTCATAGTACTGCAAAAAAATTACAAATAAATAAAGCAAGTCAGACATGAACACGCTGCATCACAGCTCTTATACACAGATCTGAACATCCAGGACCTGAGCGTAACATGTGCGGGTGTACGTGCTAAAGTGTTAGCCTCGCTCATCATCCACACGTCTAGAGCAGCGCAGCACAACCTTGGCCGCTAAACAAGAGCAGAGAGCATCAGTGATGGAGCCAGAGCTGAATCAGGGTCTGCTCTGCCAAGCAGCAGTAGGTCCCTAAAGCAATTACCACCCACGCAAAGCGGACGCCCACCCTCCCCATCTTCCAGCGGGTGCGGACAGAGCGGGGGAAACCGATAGGCTATTAGAGGGAGGGAGGGTGCACTGGATGATGCGCGTGAGAGCAACGCCGCACAGATTAAATGAGATTAAGCCGCTCGACGGATCAATTAGAGGCGGAATATCAGTCGGCAACACGAAGCCCGGGCCGGAGACAACGAGGTTAGAGAGGAGGGAGCTTCATCGAGGGGGGATGGAGGAGAAGAGAGAGCAGAGTATACGGACAAAAGAAAACGAACGGTGGAAAGGTGGAAAAGAAAGGAATGGGGGTGGACGACTAGGGAGGGGAGGAAGTCAAATCATACAAGATGGAGCCAGAAACATCATGGCCAAATATAAACTCATGGGTTTTGATTCAGCTTCTTAAATAAAAATGTACTCGCATTCTGAAAAAATTACTGAAACTAATATATTTACTGAAGTGACATTTATTAAGTATATTAACACAATTATATTGCAATAAATTAATATTATAGATACAAGAACTGCACAGATGAAAAAATAAGCAAATAAAAATATAACAGTTTATACGGTCATTTTAAATGTATATTATATATAAAGTCACATTATATATGTATAAACTACTTAAATAAAAATAATTAAATATAATAAAAGGGCCACTAAATTGTAATAATAAATTAGCCAAATAAAAACTGCTAAGAATTTTTTTTTATAAATAATTATACATGCAAATATTTATAACAACAATTTAATAATGATCTCACAGATGTTAATAAAAAAAAATGGAATAAAACAAAAACATATCATCACTTAAGACACTAAACTTAAAAAAAGTTGTTAAATAGAAGTAAATAAATAGAAAAAAACAAATGCATATATAATAAAATCCACTAAGCTGTTTGTATAGATAGATAGATATATAAATACATGGATAAGAATCCCCAATCATGTTTATAAATAAATAGATAAAATAAATACAATATAATACCATGCAATGAAGAAAATAATAAGACTTTAAGAACTGCGGCACAGGAACTAAACAGAGAAAAATAAATAAATAATATCTACAAAGTTACAAAGTAAATAAAATAAAACTAAATTAAAATAATGTAATCGACCTTTTGTGAAGAGCTTGATTGACAGGTGATCTGACCAATCCTAACAGCGAATCGACATTTTGCCCAACAAACAAATCGGACAAACAAACTTTGGTGGACTTAACCTTAAAAAAAATTTTGTATTGGCGACTTTCTGTGGTTGATGATGTTCATTCACGTTTATTTCGCGCTTTAAGTGAATATGAAAAGACGATCGGTTCACGTGCCATTGTTCACTGACGAGTTCTGCAAAAATCACGCTGATAATGAATGCGGACTTGCACAGCTAAGTGAACAACGGCTCTGCATAGTAAATGCGACTCAAAGTGAAATCACGCACCTGATGTTTTAGGAATTTACCGCTGATTACAGAACCAGCTTTATAGACAAGATGCGCATTACATATCGAACGATGATTATCATGCAGCCCTAATATAATATAATATAACATAAACTGAAAAAAACAAACAAACAGAAAAAAACTAATACAGGCATAATAAGAATCATAAAGTTGTTTGTAAATAAGCAAATATTCAAAAGGACCACCCAATTGTAAGTAAATAAATAACCAGGTAAGTAAAGAAAATATAACTTCCTTTATTAAGTCACTAGAGTACCTAGCTATGCCACTGATGTCCCCTCAAAATACTGAGCATGACGTCTCTGGCTGGACAGGAGGTACAGAATAGTAATAGAGCAGCAGAAAAGACAGTGCCGAGGCAGACAGAGAATAAGACACAATGGAATCGGACAGGTAAGGGCTAGGTTAGTTTCTTGCGGATGTGAATATGTTCCGGCACATCTAGCCTAAGGCCCGTCCCCCCACTGGAGGAGAGCGCGTTCTGTGCAGACTTACCATGATATAATGACGTTGCATTTCTGACTTCTCACTGGCCAGCTTGTCACATTCGAGCTTCAGACTGGAGAGAAAAAAGAAAGACTGGTCAATGAAAAAACATGTAGACACTAGACATATATTATGCAACAGCGGCTGAAGAAGTGGAGAACGCTTCAGACATTTTTGGGGGGATTCTTTACATTCTATTCAGTGATTCGGGAGAGGAATGTAGTTAGTAAACAGCAATAACAGTAGCTAAGTAAACTTGAGTAAAATATTTTTTGTCAGTAAAGGCTTCAATATCAACTGAACAATATCAAACTGAAATGATGAAATTTCGGACAAAATCAGGCCAAAACGAAGTTTGAATTGGCTCAAAGTACACTTATTGAGTTCGTTTTGACTCCTAAACACCTTTGAGCTTTCATTGGTCCGAGGCGGTTACGCAATCGGGGTGCGTTTTGAAACTCCACCTTCTTTGAAGCGTTTTTTTTTTTCCCTGGTTCGTGTCTCATTCAGGTCAGGCAACGTCACAATATACATGCCACAGACATATCTAAAATTCAGCGAAAGCAATTAGTTCCTACAAAGAAATGACAACGTTTGTGTCGACAACCCACAGTTTTTTTCTCTCTCTGTAAATTGTTTTAGAGAACATTTAACCATTCAAATATTTGTGTGATAAAATTAATTGGATTCAAATTATTTTAGAGAATATTTGCAATTTAAACGAAGTAGAATTAAAAACATCAATTAAAATGAATAGTATTTCTCGCCTCTGTAAATCATCCAAATCAGGACCCAGAATCAGTCAGATTTAAGAACTGCTAAAATAACAAAATATAATAAAAATAATAAATCATTTAAAAATTCGTACATTTCATCAATTGTTACGTCCCGTAATATTGTGAGAAAAGCGTAACACTAGAGTCCGGGATTGGATGACTTCTGGATCGATCACCTATTATCGTGAGGACAACGCCCACTTCTAAACCAATCCGCTACTCACTTGTTTGTCACACCGTCCACCGGGTTTTGAATTGTTATTATTGATTGACTTTCATTTCCTACCTGTTGTAACTCTCTTACTCTGACTCGTTACTCGATTGTGCGGTGATTCGTTTTTTCCCTCTTTTAAAGAGTTGACGACAGGATTCATCTTTGACTCATAGTGTTGAGACAAGGTTAGTATGTCACGTTACCGACACGATACAACACGTAGAAATTTGCTTGTATAGAAACATTAGGGTAGGAGCGGAAGCTGTTGATTGTATATTTGCTTTAGTGAGCGTAGTTAATTGGGCCGTTTAGGCCGAAGATTTGTTTTGTTTATTGTTTTCTTCATTCAGCTCCGCTCATCTCATATATTCATTTAGTTTTATTTTTTTCTGTTTATTGTATATATTTTTTACAGATGATCTTCCTGCCTCTTTAAGGTAATGCAAGTAATATTGACCAAATTACTTTGGTGAACGTAATACCTTACTAAAGTTGTGAAAGCATTTCTGGTGCCACATAACTCTGGTAACAAAATTTTCCTAAAAAAAAAAAAAAAAATTCCCTTTGGTTTCCTTTTAGTATTTTATTTCTTGTCTTACCTTCCTGAAACCCTAGACATCAGCCAAAAATATGAAGCCGTAATATCAATCAAATATTTGAGTAATAAATTAATTGGATCAAATGTAACAGAATATTGGCTTAATTTCTTTATATATAAAATGTATAGAGATAAACATATTTTTTTAAGTGCTGTAAAAAAAAAAAATCAAATTGTGATTAATTGCATTCAAAATAAAAGTTTTTGTTTGCATAATATACAGTATGTGTGCGTACTGTGTATATTTATTATGTATATATAAATGTGCAAATTTAAGCAAAATATGGTATGTTTCTACATTTACAATCTGTCTATATAATATAAAGTATATTAATATAAATATATACATGGAACTACATGGAAATATTCTCAAAATATATACTGTGTGTGTATTTTTGTATACATAAATACACACATATATTATGTAAAGAAAAGCTTTTATTTCGGATGCAATTAAGTGCGATTAATCGTTTGACAGCACTAACAAATATTATTATATTTAAGAGGAAGTATCAGGACTGGATTTTTACAACGCCGACTGGAATCGAACCCGAATTTCCTACATGAGCACCATAGCTAATAGTGTCTTCGGTATGTGTGTGCAAACCACTAGCCTTTTTAAAACCACATTATCTCTTGTTCCTCAATCAAAAACCTGATTATGCTTTTTTTAGTATTCAAAAATTCATAAAGAAATTCCATATGGAAAAAAAGCATCGATTGGGAAAACGTATATTATATATATATATAAATAAAGTGCCAAGGCATACTAGATGTTTTTGTTTTGTCGCCGTATGACAAGCATTCTGTCTCTTCATACCTCTCCAGTCTGCTGCTTCCACTTATCCCAAAAAAGGAAAAAAAAAAACCCTGGGCTGTTATGACTGTGTAACATATATTGGGGGTTGCCATGGTGACCATCCTCCCTGCTGCCAGGCTACCTGTGATTGGCCATGCCAGCCACTGATTGGCCGAGGCCTCCTGAAGGTTCCAAAGATGCTCTCTGAGAAAAAAAAAAGACGGCAAAAAAAAAAAACGACACATTGATGGAGTTTTATTGCCGCTTCTTTCCGCCTCCAAATCGCTCCTGCTGTCATCCTTATTTTGATTTATGTATTCCCTGATCTATTTATGCATTTGTAGAAGGGAGCGACAGCTCAGCGAGGCTCTGGGGACCGCCTGCAGTACATTTCCCTTAAAAGGCTGAACGCAGCACCAAAAAAGCCCTTGTCTTTTGAATCTCAATCGAAGTCAATGGCGGCGAATCCATGCTCTGAATACACACACAGAAAAACGTAGGGCCTATTCTTCTGTGAACCAGGGTTAAATGAGGGTTTGCTCGTTGTCATGGGAATAGGGTGGGAAATACATGTTGCCTTAAAGACGGGACAGTAGCAGAGTCTTTGTGTCTTTAAAAGAGTCTTCCGTCTCCAGGAGTAAAGGCATCAGACGGATCAGATCACAGTAGCTGCTCCGTGTTAATCGGCAAGGGAATGAGGCACCAGGGGAAGCTTGTTAGAAGCTTGTCAGAAAAAAAATGCCTGCTTATAGTGAGTTTAGTTACACTGGTTTGTAGATGACCTCCTTAAATGTGGTTCTGAACTTGTATGGGCGTCTTTCTTCTGGGAAAAGGAAAAATGAACATTTTTGATAATTGTTCATTCTTTTATAGTAAAGTAAGATTCAAGAGCAAATGACTCATGAAGTGGTTCTTTTAAAGATCACACAAGAAGACTCAGGAGTCTAAATCAACCTGATGACTTACTAAATCACCAATCATTACTTTCGGATGTGTAACGTTTCTGGTTGCTCTTTAATACTGTAGTCGGAGTTTTATTGAATCACACAAAAAGACTCGTGAGTTATTTGAATAGGAATTACTCATAAATTAACTCACTGAATCGGAAACTAAATTAGCATCTAACTCACTCACTGATTCATGAGTCATTACTTTCCGACTCGTAATTAGGGTTGGGTAATGAACTTGGTACTTTTAAGGGTTATTATCAATTTTCATTAAATCAAATGGGTAACAAATTTTGGTGCCTGAGAACAGTTTTGATCGCGTATGTTACACAGAGACAGAGAAAGACTCTGTGACATGATGTCACCCCTTTAAAACAATCTTTAAAACACAACACACAGGGCAACCCGAAATGTTCTGAAGTCTGGTTACATTTCTAGGGTCAAATGGTGGAGTCCATTCATAAAACAGATTTACTCGATAGCACGGAATGCCATGGAAATCAATAAAAAAGAAAATCTGTCACTTAATTCGAATTATGATATAAACAAGTATCTGTGAATATTAAAATCCAAAAACGGTTTAAACCTTGATATATATGAATGGTGGAGACGCAGTTTTGTTTACTACACAAATACCGACGCACATGTGAACCTGCAATGATTTTCGGCCTCTGCATCTCCACTACATGACAGCATGAACATATGAACAATCTGCTTTGAGTCACTTCATTTGAGAAAACTAGCATCATATCATACTGTATACACACAGCGAGCTGTCAAAATACGGTTCAACATATAAGAGAAACATATTACTCGTGTTGCGTTTGTACTGTATAATGTAAGTCTTTACATATTCCATTTACTCTCAGATTTAAATAAAACAATAAAATGATGAAAATAATTTTTACTACCACATTAACCACTTAATTGTGAAAAATAGAATTATTAGAACTTTTTAAAGGAATATTTACACTTTTTTTGTATTTATTTTAACAGTAAACCTGTAAATTTTAACAGTTTTTTGCCAAATAAAAGGGTTTAATTTTCACTTGATTAAAAATAAATAAATATTTCAGGTCTTCATTTGATTATCAGAAAAAAAAAAAAATTCTGGAAGAAAAGAAATTGTTGAAATTGAAAGCTTTGGACTTATTTTTTTCCATTGAAATATTGTTTTTGTTATTACACAGAGAGTTGGGTACAAGCATCCAATTTCAGGTACCAATACCATTATGAACCGGTTAAAATACGAACAGTACCCAACCTACTTGTAATGTGCTTGATTCCAGAACAAATAAACTGTTCTATTAATGAATTACACAAAAAGACTTATGAACGGCATTCAATAATTAGAATTTTTCAATAATTTGAATTTTGATAATCGCTTATTAATGGCATGGATTCGCGGCATTTATTAAGTGTGTTTTTCGCGAGCTGGTTGCTGCTGTGGCGGCGGGGCGGAGTATCGCGATGCCGGCTCAGCATCGTGATGTCTATCGGCCATCGGCGACGGACGATGGCATCGTCTCTCGACCCAACCCTAAAACGATTCTTTAACTTTATTAGTATCTTGGGTACATTTCTTAACCTTCAGGGTCCACAAATATATATTTAAGTATCTGTATAATAAGCTTACTCAGCAGATGTACTGACATATCAACCGTACGGTCACCCATGACTTTGAATAATTTTGCATTTCTCATATATTTTGCTATATTTATTTTCGTTAACCCCTATGTTATTCACAAGAACATTATGGTTTCATCCCTGCTTCGTTGACTGCTTGATTGACCCTATAATCTGGCGGTGTTATTTCTACTGTGTGACCGACTGAAGTTTGTAAACTGCTGCGGTCACGTGAAAACTGGAAATACAAATCCAAACACCTTATGGCAAACACAAGAGTGTTGAGCCAATACAGCACTGAAAAAAATCTCTGCCATCCCCTCCTTTTAATAGAGTTATTCTTTTATCAAAGTAAGCTCAACCGTACAGAAGAGATATCAGTTAAAGGGTTAATAACAATTACTCTATCAAAGGGTAAATCCAATAACATTTCATATGTCCTTCAACCAACCTCCACTACAACACTTTTGTAGTGTTTTGTAATCTGTATTCACATTGGATTCTCTAAGTGAAAATTTGTTTGCAAATAAGACAAGCCTTTCACATTGTGCAGTAAATTTGCTCAAAGATCGTAAATGCACACTGAAAACTAACATAGCCATGAAGTTTTTCGCTCCCCCGTCAGTGAGCGTACGCACAGGATTCCCAGATTGCACAGATTAACTAAAATACTGGGCATCAAGTTTATCCTTGAAGAAAAGCTCTGTTTTGGGAATAAAGCTCTTCACATCTGGAAACCGCAAGCATGAACGCTAGTGAAGACTTTTTAGCAATGCAACATAACATTTTTCATATTAAAAACCCTTTTTAGGATAAATAACAAACCGGCCAATATCGTGATGATGATTTTTAATTAATTAAGAAAGGTGGATATCGCTATTGAGATTCAAATATGATTAATCGTGCAGCCCTATACGAGTAAAGGCAATTCCAGCTGCTTTGACAGGGTCACTGAGGGAATTCAAATGAACTGTTTTTCCAACCAAATCTACTAATTTACTAAAAAAAGATGTGTCTCAAAATAATCATTTGGTCACAAATCAGACATCAGAAAAAAAAAAAGTGCGAAGTCAACGTTAACTTTGAAAAACTCAACTTTTTGTCGGTTTCTCGCACAAAACCCATCACATTAAGGGAATATTTCACCCCAAAATGAAAATTCTGTCATCATTTACTCCTCAAGCAGTTCCAAATCTGTATGAATGTTCTGCCAAACACAACGGAGGATGTTTTGAAGAAATTTATAACCAGGCTGTGTTGTGTCACCATTGACTTCTATAGTATTTTTATTTCCTAACTTTAAAATATCTTCAGGGTGAGTAATTGATAACAGAATTTTCATTTCTGGGTGAACTACTCCTTCAGGAAGAGTTTAAATAAACTATTTTCTGTGTGAGTAAACTATTTATCTGAACCAATTTTATGATGCTTTCAAGGCTTTTTGAATCTTTTGTAAAAGAGCAAACACCACATTCTTCAAAGTATCTCTTTATTGTTAATAACCAAAACTTTAAACATTTCAGGAAATGAAATTAATATTATATGAAAAGCCTACATTTCAGTTTTAAAAGCAATGCTTCTATTTTTTTTTTTTTACAAATCAAAATTCTAAAAATGCAATTAAATCTTGAAATGAAATACAGTAAGCCAAATATAATTAAATAAATGGACAAAAGCACATAAAAATGAATATAACAAACTACAATTAAAATGAAAACTGAAAATATAAAAACAAAAGCTAATTTAATATATTTATTAGTGCTGTAATGATGATTAATCGCATCCAAAATAAAAGATTTGTTTTCATAATGTGTGTACTGTGTAGGGTTGGGTCGATAGACGATGGCAGCAACCAGCTCGCAAAAAACACACTTAATCTATGGCGGGATTGGCGGCAAATCTATGCCACTAATAAGCGAGTGCACCACTGATGCTGGCGAGCACGGGAAATCATTTCCGCGAGAGGAAAACAGATGTACATGCGAAGAAACAGGGCCCGCGAGATCATTTCAAACTCTCGTGTGCACGCTTGATGTGTCATCCGCGCGCAATTCAAGCACCGCCCCCCTCCCCCCAACTACCGCCGCCTACGACACCGATGCCATCGTCCATCGCGATGTTTCACATTAGACATCGTACGATGCCAAATTGGTCGACATCGCCCAACCCTAGTACTGTGTATATTAATTATACATATAAAAATAAACACATGCATGTGTATATTTAAGAAAACTTTTACGTTTATATATAAAACACATTTATGATATAATTTACATGTAAAGTAGTACATATTTTCATGTGTGTGTATTTCTAAACACACGCAATAAATATGCACAATACACATTTATATTATGTAAACAAAAACTTGAATTTTGGGTGCGATTCATCGTTTGACAGCACTAATATTAATAAACACCATAACGGTAAAGAAACAATGCAAAAATAGCAGTGCCAAAGAAAGAACATTCAAGTTTGGAACAATAAGGGTGAATAAAGGATGACACTGTCATTTTTAAGTGAACTATTGCTTTAAGGTACTGAAAGTGTGTGTGTGTGTGTACCTGTGGTATTGTGCTTGAAGGAACTGGAACTCGTCCTTGATGCGGTCGCACGAGTCTGACGTGGTGAACTTCAGCTGCTGCGATGAAGCCTGGAACAAAAGCAATTTACGACGGTCAATCGCATTATTCAGAAAACGTGTCTCGCAGCATCAGCTGGGCATCCGGGGGACGGACCAGCGCTGCCTTTCACTGCCAAGACCAGGAAAATCCGGCCAAAACAGATGCGGCTTTCTAAATACAGGGAATTTTGTAATCAAGAGTGATTTCAAGTGTACTGTATAAAAAGCAGGAAATAAAATCTCGAAGGCTTACTGCGACATTCAAAACTCATAATTTAGAAGACGTCTGTCATGACACCACCCGAGGTTTTTGAATTACATGTATTCCGCTTGCAGGTGAGCTTATTTCCCTAGTGTGGGGGCCACACCTGTAGGGAAAATGCAGATGTTATTGGAACTGTTTTGTGCTTTTCAGGGTGGATTTTTCCTAGACTTGGTGATATGTTGGCGGTTTTCCCAATAAGCAACTGCCATATTCGAATTTTGATGAATGCAGGCCTTCCAGCTTTCAATGTAATTCTAGTAACGTTGGGAGAAAAAAAAAAAAAAAAACAATTAAAAAATGCAGGAAGATCTCTGCTATTGCCAAGGTTTCCAATTCTGGCTACTGGAAAGGAACATTAGAAATGTGCATTTTGGTAATTTTGACAGTAGAATTGAGTTTTTGAGTGAGCTTTTTGATCAGTCCAAGTAGACATGAGCCAAATGAACTCGACTCTTTGGAGCGAGGAGTGAATTAATACAGTATATACAGTGGCAGCATCATGCTGTGGGGGTGTTTTTCAGCTGCAGGGACAGGACGAATGGTTGCAATTGAGGCAAAGACGAATGCGGCCAAGTACAGGGATATCCTGGACCAAAACCTTCTCCAGAGTGCTCAGGACCTCAGACTGGGCCGAAGGT
>JAUMHQ010000087.1:8012419-8026558 GCA_032361165.1 Enteromius paludinosus
AATAAAAGTCGATATACTATGAGAAAAGTCTAAATGTTACGAGAATAAAAGTCTTAATATTAAGAGAATAAAAGTCGTAATATTACGTGAATAAAAGTTTAAATACTACGAGAATCAAAGTCGTAACATTACGAGAATAAAAGTCGAAATACTACGAGAAAAGTCTAAATGTTACGAGAATAAAAGTTGAAATACTACGAGAATAAAAGTCTTAATGTTTCAAGAATGAAAGTCGAAATACTACGAGAATAAAGTCGAAACTACGGGATTAAAGTCAATTTATAATATTTAGTTTTTATTTAGTGTCACGAATGAGGGCTCGTGAAACTTGCGCTCTCGCTTCCAGGCAGGACTCGGAGGCAGGACTGAATAACAAACGTGAACATTTATTTAAACAAACCAGAACATAAAGGAAAACGCAAAGAGCAATGCAGAGGTCCACAAAACAACATGTAACGTTCACAATCGACAAAAGGGCTTTGAACAAGACACAGTTTAAATACTAGACACAATCAAAGGATAATGGGGAACACCCGGACGATGATGCTCTCCTGAGCCGATCAAACAGTTCAAGAGAGGTCCACTTGGGTGAAGCAGACAGCGGAGAAGCCCGCCAGGGCGGAGCAGGGAGCGGTGACGGCCACTTGGGTGGACTTGATGGCTGGAACGCCTTCCAGGGCGGATCAGGTGGCGGGAACGCCCACCTGATCTTCTCCGCCGACAGCTCTGCCCTGGAGTGCTCTTGAACTGTCTGATCGGCCCTGGTGGGCACCCTCTCCATGGACTCCACCCAGGTGGGTGTTCCCACCCCCCGCTCCTCCCTGGTTGTCATTCCACCGTTTTCAGCGTCTGGAATCCGCTCCTTAAGGGCTATGTCCTGCCCAGCTGGAGATGCCAGCTAAAGACTGTGCTTGGCACTCCAGCTTTCTATGTACTCTGTGTTTTGTGTCTGTTTTCTTACTTGGACTCCATTCCCCAGAATGCACCTCTCCTTCACAGCTGTTCCGAATTAAGTTCAATGATTCAAGTAGCTCCACCTGTATAAATACCAGTCTATTTGTTTGTCTCTTCACGGTTCATTACATCGTCTATCTGGTTCTTAGTTTGTTTTGCCATTTGGATTACTTGTTGCCAATCTTCGCTTACCCTTGGAAATTCTCTTTGCCTTGCCCTACGGACTGATATCACTGTATTTTGATCATTGCTCTGTTTATGACCCTGCCTCTGCTTGTGCCTCCACTACTGTATCTGCCGGCAATCGACTGTTGTTATCCTGACTCTGAGCCTTTATTAAAATAGTTTTTTGCACTTGAACTCGCAAGGCCTCAGACCCCGTTTTGCGACATTTAGTATAGTTAGTACTATCTTTTTTATTTGATTGTTATCCATTTTTCACTGACATTCATCCTCAACACGTTTGGAGTTATCTTGTTCTATTAACCTGGATTTGATTTTAACAATATTGAAGAAAGCCTATTATCCTTCCTTCTTTATTATGTATTCATTATCCACACATGCAACATTACCTCAGATCAAGTGTGGTGAGTAATAATGAGTCGTTAACACCACCTTTACCCAATGTTAAAATGAAGCACACTGAAGCAGTATTAAATTAAAATAAGCAAAAATGGCCACAAATGTGTTATTTTTATTATTTCTTTCATGAGTTGCAAAACCTCTAGCTGTTCATCTAATAAACAAATACACCAGTTGAGCATCCATGCAGAAAAAAAGTTACACTCCATCAAACAGCTCACACTTCAAAAAATATATATATATTATAGGTTGATTACCACAGTGAAAATATTATCCATGCACACAGGTTACAAAGACCAGAGTTGACAGGATCCACTATGAACAAATCACGCTAAACTCCAGGTGAACAGTTCACTTCTACATCAAGTACATAGGATTGGCACTTTTTTCATTTTGCAATATACACCTGTTAAAACAGGAAGACTCCAGCATTCGAGTGGTTTAGGAAATTAAAGACTTAATGAAACACTTGAATATAAATGAAAAGTTTCATATGCTTTTTTTGCACTCAAATAATTACTGCACAATCCACAGATAATAAATATAGAAATGTCCATTCCTTGCATCGCCTTTGTAACAAACAGCTATTAGTTAGTTTCAATAGGCTCATTTTTTATGTTTTTTTTTAGCATTTTAATGAGCACTAGCTGCCTCATTACCTCAAAAATGCTCTTTGTCCATAAAGCGGAGCCAGAAAGGAAATAAATGCTTAATAGATTTATATAATTTAATATAACTCAAAAGAAGGCTAGACAATTGAATAGCTATTTTGTATTGCGTAAGATTAACAATATCTCAAGCCAGAAAATAAAGATCCATGCATCCATTCATTCAGGATCATATGCATGACCAATTTCAACCACTTTTCAATTCATATGGTTTCTGTCTGTTGAAAATGCAAATTGCACCTCAGACCACCCATTTGCATAATGACAAATACAGCATAGCCTTCACTTTCCTTTCCATAGAATTTTACTACATTTTAGCATATGAATTTTACCATTAAATTTTCAACTGCAGGATTGGAATTTAGATCTTCCTACAATGTGAATGAGTAGATATTTACTTGGTACTTTCCTCTGGGTAAGTAGTGTGCATGGAAAGACTTTCAAAGACCCCGTTTCATAAAAGGCTTTTGACAGTGTCCAAGCCAGAACCCTCATTTCATAGAATGATATCCAACAAACGGATACAGACAACAATGCTCAGTCCGAAAATGATCCAATCTGAGCAAATCTAAACATGCAAAAAAATAAAAAAAAAAAAGAATAAATTCGCTCTTTAGTAAGGCTTCTGGGTTTCACCAAATGACATTCTGCACATTTGCAAGAATACGTCATCGCATTTACAAGTTTACGCCAAAGTCTGACGCCGACACATGCAGTGTGACGCAACATTGTTCAGTCCGGTTATTTGTCCTCCAAATTGGCCAGTAGATGCATCCAGGATCAAAGACTACATTAGCGCACCGGGCCATTGTGAAGCTTCAAAGGACTGCGGCTCTGGAAAGAAGTCTTTACAATCAAAAAGGTAAACGCTTGGTCTTAATTAGGCTAAATGCGTAGAACAACCACGGAAAGCAACATACAAAAAGATTGTGTCTTAGACTCTATATTTACAGGCAGCTAATTTAAAGCTATGCTAACGCCTTGATCTGGGGCGGGTGGTAGCTGTTGCTAGGGCTGCACGATAGATTGCATGCGATAGTCTTGTGCATCTCGTTGGTTCTTTGATTAGCAATGAAGCTCCATCACCTGTTTTCAGATGGAGCGGCATTTAATACACAGAGCCGTAGTTCGCAGACAAGCTACACTATCACGTTCACTATCTCAAGTGATCCATCTGTGATTGCGCGCTAACTGCGTAGCTTGTCAGTGGACTATGGCTCTATGCATTAAACGCTGCTCCATTTGAAAACAGGTGATGGAGACTTACCAGATTTAATCAAAGAACCAGTTTTACTGACGAGATGCGGATGAATTTCGCATGCAATATATCGTGCAGCCCTAGCTGTTGCTACTGAATCTGTAAATGCTGAATTAACCACCGCTACATGAAAGACAAGCACTTATCCCGCTTCTGAAGACAGCGTCTAAAATCCAGACAGAAGCTTGCACAAGGGGACTTCCCGTTCACCTAACAACATGTCTCGTTTCAGGCTAGTGCCTTTATTCACAACCTTGATCTTCAAAGCCAGGTTCTTAACCTGAGCCGAAGTCACCGAATCAAAAAAGAAGTCCTCGTTGAAGACGGGATTGCGGCTGTTCTTGATTATCGTGCTCCTCTGCTTCTGCAGCTTGCCCGGATTGAGGTAGAGCGACACGCAACAGTTGATGCTCTTAATGTCAAACATGGGATCGTACAGGTCCTCGGCCGCCATAATGCGGATCCGCAGGCGGGCCGTACCTGAGTCGTAGTCTGCGCAAAGACGGACGGTGCCTCCTTTGTGCATGTTGATGGTGTGCTCCTTTTGTTGGCGGTCCGCGCCATGAAGGTGGTCCAGAGCTCCGCCACCTTGCAAAGAGGAACAGTGGCTCCGTCTAGAAACGTTAGGGCTGGGCTCTGCCGAGCTGCACTCGTCTGTGGATAAGGAACTGTGCCTGGCAAATGTCCGCTTGCCTTTGGCGACCTTGGCCTGTGTCTCGTGGGTAAAGATCTTCAGTAAAGAGGCGGAGCGAGAGAGCAGTGGCGAACTGAACGGGGACGACTCCGCAGAAGAGCAAGTATCGCTCTCGCCGCCGCTGAAGTATCGGTAGGGGTTTATGTGAGAGCCACTGAAATCCGGGGGGTTGAGGTGATTCCCTTCATTGCTGCTCTTGCCTTGGGACTTGCGTTGGATATTGGGTGACGTAACAGGACTGGTGTGGTCGCAGTGGAACAGGGACTCTTTTCGCCGGGTGTGGGGACTCTCCATCAACGTGGCAAATCCGTAAGAAGTCTGAGTCTTTGGGATGTAAGGAAGCGACATGGCGGTCTGGGATTGAGGGTCGGCGTTGGTGTCGCCCGCCACGACTTCGTCGGCGCTCTCGATCTGAATGATGTGTCGGTTAGCCGCCCTGAGCAGGTTCTTGGTGTCTCCTGCCAGCTTGCTGACCAGTCGCGGGCTACGAGGGCTGCTGAGCTTCTTGTTGCTGATGGTTTGCTCCGAGGTCGAGGGCCTCAGACTTTCTTTGGACTTGACGTCAGAAGCATCCGTCTCCGGTGGGCAGCTTACCAGCTTGGGGGGGATGAAGAAATCTGGAATCTTGTCGGGTGTGAGGACGTTGCTATAAACAGGCGCCTTCCCCTTGTCGCCAGCCTCTCCTTGGCGGAGCACATTTGTTTCGACCGAGTCCCGGATCTTCTCCAGAACCCACATGATCCCTCTGGGCTGAACCCGCTGGGTAATGCCTGTGATCACAAGCAAGAGAGCATTCAACAATGAGCGCCAAGCTATAAATAGCTTAATATTATTCAATGGAAACACATATGTAAAGTTGTAGGGTGCAGTACATTTCAAAGGCGGATTTTGAGGATTGCAAATTAATCTTACGTGATCTGAATTGTATTTAAACATTCATTTAGAGCATTAAAAGTCAGAAGGTAAAATAATTAAATGTTTTGTCAACTATGAATGTTATTGCCTGTCTAATAATGATCCTAACGAAAAGTGCTTCAGCAACGCACGGTTGCTATTGTTATCTCCTCAGGCGAATACGAACATTCTGTGTCCGTGCTAGGTGAAAACAGATTAAGACAGATTAGATTAGATTTTTTTCAGATTAGATTTTTTTTTTATGAGGTGGTTAAAGGTTTAACATGATGGACAAATCCCTTTAATTTGCATATGTTCAATATTCTAGAGTTGAATAAAACTACATTATAGCATATGAACTTCTAATGATATGGCATTTCATTTAGACGGTTATAAATCAGTTTTTTGATAAGTCAATTCATATTAAATTTTTAAAATGAGTTATGGATTATGAAACTTTGGACTAGATTTTCATATTAAGCCAATAATGCAAAACATAATTTAGAAAAAAACGAAACTCTTTCTCTGGCATCATACAGATCCTCAGGAATTTTTTTCTCAGTTCAGGTCCTAGAGTACCCAATAAATGTAGATGTTGTCCCTATGCAACACACCTGATTACTATCATCAACTTATTAATAGAGGCTCTGAAGAGACCTTCACTGGGTACTTCAGATAAGCGAGACATCCAAAATATGCAGTCTGCGGTACTCCAGACCAGAATTAAAAGCAACTTAATTAGTCTCGCTAAAAATGTTTTAATGATAAGCTGTTAAGATCAACACACAAATGACTTAATGATTATTCATTAATATTAATTTATTGCACATCCAAACTGAGACTAAATTCAGATGGCAACAGGTTGCACCAAACTTCTCTGACAACTGACACTAGTAAGAGCCAAACCTGCCGTTTTTTGTACAGAATTCAATAAAAATGATACTGTTGTCAGTGGTGTTTGCATATACAAAAAGAAATTAAATGAAGTTTTAAATGTGCAAATGTATTTGGACTTATTTGTAGTACATGTATTTACTGGAAAACAAGACAAAGACAACATCTTATGGCAATGTGTTCATAACCTTTTCTTAAAAAGGCTCAAGTGTGTCCTTACGGGAATGTAAAAAACAAAACAAAAAAAACTCTCATTAATATTCATCGTCTAAAATAGCTTAGAAAATCTTAATTCACGGCAACGAAGTTCAAGAAAAGTCCACTTTTAAACCAGTTGCATTGAGTGTAATTTACTCACTGGATTGGCAAGTGATTTTCCTCTTCTCTGCGGATCCTCACACAGTGTTCAGCTTCAGAGGCACTTCAGTGTTCATTAGTGTGTGTGCCGTGTTTTCCCAGGCTGCGGTGAGAGCGGTTTAGATCCGCCGGTCGCCTGTTGCGCTTATATAGTCCCACAGCAGACGCGCGCGCCTGAACGAGCCAATCAGAGGAAGCGATGCTCTTCCGATTAGAAATGTATCGATTCCTGGAAACCGAGCGCTTTAAACAATCAAGACCGAATGCTGGTTTAAAAACAGACACATAAAGAGTGTCTGTTTGATTTCACGACTATGGTTTCAAATACTGTTAAGAATATGTATTTTGCAGTATTATTATAGTGTCTGCACAAGTTTCCAAAGCGTTTTAAGTTCATATTCTGTGGGTACTAACCAGTACGGCTCTACAAGGGATATCCTGTTCCAAGTTTGACTCTTTACGGTGAATCAAACAAATACAGCGCGACATGTCCGAACGAATGACTCGTATGAGTCGGTTCATTTTGAAATGAATCAAAAACGCGTAAATTGGAGTGTTTGAAGAATTATCTGACTCACTGAAGCGCGAGGTGTCACTTTCGTCATATCCGACTCGCAATGAACAGACAAGGGTCGTTACTTTTCAGTGTTTGGTTGTGGCATGTAGTTAAAGACGCACTTTAGTCATAGACATAATTCATAAAATAATAAATAATAAAATATCGCTCACTAATTAGGTATACATCGAGTCTGGTAGGTTATTTTATGAATTTTGGCACAGAAAAAAAAATAATACACAGCCAATGTAAATATTTCTCCAAGAATATAATTTTTTTTTTTTTAATAAAGTTATTTCTAAATGTCCTCTGCTTAATTCTTGAATCTGCAGCGTTCTCATAAGAGACGGAAACATATCGTTCAATTTTCCACGATCTATTATTAATTATTATTGGCCATTGCTGTAATTGGCTCATATAATTAGCTTTAGTGATAGCAACAGGCTTTAATCAGACAGTAAAGGCGGCTGATTCCATCTGTACCCACAGAAGAGCATGCACTAAATAAGTACTCCATCATCGCTTGTTAGCTGCTCAGTCACTGCTAAAATTGACCATTCCGAAAAAGTGAAGTCAGTAGAGCACAAAAGCACTTGACTTAATTTAATTTAAATCACTTGCCTATCTTCTGCCGCGATCTGACCATTGGTTTCCCTGGAGACCTTGCTATATCTATGGCAACAAATAGATTTTTACAGGAGCAGAAATAGAACAAGTTCCAAACAGTGACCCGAGGAGAAAGAAACCCCGGGGTGATGCTGGGCCTCCAGGAATAGGAGGAGACATTAAGTTATGAACATGTACAAAAATAAAAATTGCCCTTACTAACGTCATTCCAAACCGGTATGACTCTTTGTTCCATAACGCAAAAATAAATCAATAAATTATATATCAAAAACGATGCTGAAGAACTAAAAATATAATTCAGTCCAAATGGGATGCCATGCAGTATTTGTGTGAGAAACTAACAAAAAAATACGTTTTTGTTTAATGAAAATATTAAAATCAGCACAGCTCTTCCTCATTCAATGAATCGAGATTCATTGTTCATTCAGGAACCGATTCTCCTGTTCAACTTATTGATTCGGTCGCAACGGTTAACAGGTTTTTCGGTGCGTTTCTCACAAAATATATTTTTACTTATAAAGGACTTGGAATAATTATCAGATAGATGACATTTATGGCACTTTTGTGTGTTTTTGTGTCATATTTAGGCTTATAGGCTTCCATAACTGCATCAAGGAAAAAATGACTCTTTGAGGGGAAAAGTAAATGGGACAGATTTTTTGAATGCTAAAAGTGGTATATATTAATAAGCATGTCCAAAACCGCTTACTAAAATTCTAATTCTAAAAATTATCTGAAATTCTAATGTCTCCTCTATAAATAGCTATTACAAACATTACAGACCATTCACTTTTAACCAGTAAATAATGGTGTCCTGTGTGTTTTTGGACATATTCAATTAGGATTTATGGGTTTCGTCACACCGCCAATAGTATAAGACCAACAGTCACCATTACGGTTTCCTTTAAAACCAATACCATTCCCATTATAACCAGTGAACCAATCATTTACAAATTCTCTGATGTTTCCGTTCTTTTTTCCCCCCGCAGGGAAGCATTTGGTCGGATGGTTCTGACTGTTGAACAAATATAAAAATCACTAATATCTGTTTTGAGAAAGAAAAACAAAAAACAAAACAGGCTGACCTGGAGAAGAAAAAAAAAGGTCAAAAGTGAACAGCCAAAAGGCTCAGAGTACTCCGTGTTCCAATGGGTTATGTCGGGCTCACATGGACTCACAAGGTGTGGAAGGGAATAAACACCACTCACTCATTTCACAGGAGGGGTTTTTGTTACGCTTCATTCCCCGTCATTGGTTTCCTTGGAGACAGCGACACACTCATACCCTCCTGGGAGACTTCAAGTTTTCACATCACCCTCTTGTCTGAATCACTCGACCCGCCAATCTGCAGCAGTCGAGGAGTGGGTGAGAACACTCCTGTCTTGAGGGCAAGACCTTGTTATAATGGGTTAAGGATGCTTCATATGCAGCAGTTCTACTTGTAAAGAAGCACAACATCTCGGCACAACACGTACATTGACTTTTTGTTTGCCCTCCATGGCAAGCGAAAACTTTTACAGGGCTCCCACACTGTTTTTATGATTTAAGAATGGAATAATTTGTATTTTTTTAAAATAAATAAAATAATAAAATCACTTACACACACACATATATATATATATACACATATATATATATATATATAAAATATATATATATTTTTTTTTATGGAACCATGTTATTAAAATGATTTTTCCAGTTTTGTAAAACCAATCAATATATTAAAATAAATAAATTACATAAATAGGCTTAGTGAATATTAACAACAGCTCTGGGAAGGATAGATACTGTACATGATCAGTGCTTCATTGGTGCCTCCAATCAAAGATCTTTCAGTTTAGCTGACCTTCAGGTCTGTCGACAACATAACCGTCGTCCAGAATGCAGTGACATTCTTCAAGGACCTTGATTATAAATCTTGACATAGGAGTGCAAACTCCATTCATATTTGAAAGCTCTACAACCTACGACCAATGCCTTTGAAATGCTAATTATTCCTTCACATCCATTTTTCTTCCGGGATGACCGCCTTTTCTTCACTTACACCGTATTATGGAGCAACTTCACATATACAAGGGAATTACATTAATAAGCATGATTTTACAACTCTAATCATAATTCATTTTAAAGGTCCAATTCTTACGGTTAACTACAGCTTTTGGCTCAAACTCCTAATTTTCTGCTCATTAATAGTTAAGGTAGTAGGTAGGTATTGGGTAGGGAGGTAGAATATGGTTATGCAGAATGTGGTTTATAAGCACTAATAAACAGCCAATATGGTAATAATAGGTATGCTATTAAGCAACTAGTTAATAGTGAGAATGGGTCCCTATAGTAAATGTTACTGTTAGGAGTATAGGCTCGTCAGGATCCATGTAGCACACAAAAAATATACAAACGTAAAGAAGGACATAATGGCATGACTTGATTTAGTGCTGCTTTACTTTGATTAATACTTTTAATTTAAAAGTAGGTTAGGCTAGACTGAAAAATCTTTAAAAAGAAGCCCATAATAAGAAGCTCACTGCTGCTCTCTAGTGGTAAAATTGGTATTTTGGGAACAGTTGGCATCTACAGTAACAGAAATATATATATATATATATATATTATTCTTGAACAAATGATTTACAGTGATTCTAATAAAGATTTTTATTCAGACTTTAAATAGATTTACAAAGCATTCTAAAAAGAAAACAAAAAACAAAAAAAGTACAAACAAGAAGGGGAAAGTGGCCCAAAATACCCTGTGTGCATATGAATTTGCTGAAAGGGTTTACAGAGTCCGTTCAGGTCAAGAGGTCGGCCACAAACAAAGTCTCGTGTCCATTTTCCTGAGGAGGTGTTTAGGTTAGAGTCACCACAAAGCTTTAAAATGAAAACAAAAAAAAAAAAGAAAAAAAGAATGATATATAACAAAACTAAAATACCAGCTAATGTCAAAGAGTAGCTACATATAACGAAGATTCAAACGCACTACCTCACAACCCCATAAAATCCAAAACCAAACACAAGTCAGGCTTGTTGGTAGATCAATTTAAAGTCCCAAAAGAGGACGAAGCTTGTGAACTGTGTGTGATGCATCCGTTTATTAAAGCCCTTGCCTTTCATCTGAGAAGCTTGTTCAGTCCTTGGCTACAGAAGCAGAATACGATGCATTTGTGGTGTAGGAAACAGAAGTAGCCCTGAGAATGTGTATTAGCTACTTTTTCTTTCCCCACCGAAGACGCCAATACTGTTGAATCACAGACACTGGAACCTGAGATCAGGTGCCTTCGAAAGGCAAGTTGTTGATCGCGAATCAAATAAACATAAGCTGGACTGTTTCGCACTGGTTGGTTGAACCCAACCCCCAAAACCAGACAAAACATCAACAAACAAAACAAAAAAGCTAACCCTCAAAGCGTCTCGGTTTGCAGTTGACTGCGACTTTTGGCTGCCACTTGAACAGACGTACGATTAACTCATAACCTCTACGCAAATCATCTTTTGCCATTCGCGATGTCTGAGATCTCGGATCTTCAAATGAAAAAAAAACAAAAAAAAAAAAAAAAATTTTCGACGTGATTTAAAAGCTATGAATTCAAACGGAAAACCGGAAGCGGGAGAGTTCGAAACGCTCAGGTGCTGCTCGTCAGGAGTCCTCTGTCCCAGAGTCGTCTTCATCATAGCAACAGTCCTCATCGTCCTCTTCGTCATCGTCTAACTCCTCGTCATCATAGTAGTCGTCGTAGAATAATGTGGAGCCCTCGTCGGCAGGCGGGGCGCGGGTCCGGACGCAGTATTCAGCCAGAGTGGTGGGCACCTTCACGCCGTCCCGCTCGGCGTCGGCTTTGGTGGCTAGAACCTGCTTCCTGTGAGAAAGAGCAAACCATTAAATTGAGTGCAATGCGCAAAATACAACACGAATGTGACGCATGCATGTCTAGATATAACTGTAAATACAAAACAATGCATCATATTCACTAAATGATATCCAACGCTTGTTTCACACAAATTATGGGAAGCAGATTCCAAAAATTGTGGATTTAATCGCATTTAATTTGTGGCCTTTTTGCTTTTGATAACCATATGTAATGTGAGGTGGTTCTGTATTATCACTTAATCATTAGAAAAACTCCCACAAAGTCACATGTATGAATGTTTCCAAAGACATTATTTTATGCCTAATCCAGATTTCAAGGATAGAATTATGGCAGCAATAGAAGAAAATGCTAACATGACCCAGTTTTTTTTGCTCTTCTGTTACATCTGTGGGTGTTTCACATACAGAAAACGGCAGAATTTGTGCATTTATAAAGTTTGTTCACATTAAATAGCAGATAGTAAATTAAAAAGATTGATTTTTAATACTTTTTGATAGGGCTGCACGATTACGACAAAAAACATAATAGTTGATTATTCCCTCGAAATTGTGATTGTTCATTACAATCATCACAATTTACGTTGTATGATGTTTATAAATAAAAATAAGCAAGCTAAAAACAAGAACAAATTTGCTAATTCGTCAGCAATTCGAATCTTTTTCTGTTACGGCCACACGTCACAAAGTGACGTATTTGCATAATGTCCTCCCACGTTCTAAGTCGAGAACAACTTGCCCCGCCCACAAACAGTACAATTTCATGTCAAGACGACGGTGTATCCTGCGCTGTCATTCAGTTATGGCAGTGGTTCTCAATCCTGGTCCTCGCGGCCCCCTGCTCTGAATATTTTGCGTGTCTCTCTTAGTTAACGCACCTGATTCTGATAATCAGCTCATTAGAAGAGAGATACGAGCATGAGCTGTGCTCCCAATCGACATGGTCCCTACACAGTGTCCATTAAAGTTCACTTCACTTCGAAACTTTCATTCACGGATTTGCAGCGTAAATAAGTGAATACGATTTAAATCACGTCTCGCACACTTCAATGCACTTTGAATGGAACGTATAAATTCACTTCGAGATGTGATTTAAATCCTATTTAGTTATGGCAACAGGCGTTTCGTTTTCTGACACACGCTGTAGTGGTAGACCAATCATATAGGACTGCGCATCTGACCGATCACAGCAGTGAGGGCTCACGGAGAGGCGGGGTTTAGACAGACTGATTCTTCGAACTGCTTCACACGAGTCGTTTACGAATCATTAAGAAATGGGGTAAAAATTGGAGAGAAAACTAATTTTGCAAATCAAATATTATAATGCAGAGCTGTGTAATAGATGGGACAGAAATGCATGAAAAGTGGTTTCTCGCACCTGATGATCTCTCCGTACTCGCGGTCTTTCCCCTTACTGTCCCTCCATTTGCGGTACATGACGGAGGCGTCCACGTTGGCAGGCGAGAAGGTGTTGGGCTCATTCAGCAGCGAGATAACACTCAATAAGATCGTCCTGAAAGGGAAGCAGATATCAGCCGATTGAAATTAAACTAACTGCAACCGTTTGGCTTAATTATTGATATCAAACTGTTGAGGCGTAACAGAAGAAAAGGCACTGTGCGAATAATCAAACTGCTGTAGAACATATATAGAACATTGCAGTCTAATGAGATCATTCGTTTAAATTCTGTTGTACCTCACGTTCTGTGTTGGGTTCCACCTCTCGGACGGCAGTTCTCCGCTCTGAGGATCGTCCACTGGTGGGTGCAGTATGGAAATACAAACGTCGCCATTCTGAAATAATGTTAACTTGTTAAACATCCGTCAAGACTATTTATGAGCATGTTAAAAATAATGCTTCGTTTCATAAAATACTAATCGAAAAGATGCAAGTAATTAATTGTAAACAATCTAAGTTAACTTGATTTAGTTTAAATTACTGAAATCTTTAAATAGTGCTGTCGAGCGATTAAATCGCAACCAAAATAAATTGTGTGCATAATATATATATATATATATACGATTTATTGTTTATACATTACAATATTTATTTAATAAATATGTATATCAGGTGTTCTCCAAACTCTTCAGGCGTTACAGGAGAAAAAAGTACAGAGCAATAATTGGGTGCCAATAATTGTGACCAACATGTATTGGAGAAAACAAAAATCATCATATCATGAGCTTTTCTCTTTTGAAAAGTCAAAAGTATATAAATAAATACATATACACATTTATTTTTTAAAAGTATAAATGTGTTATTTTTAATCCAAACAAATGCTGATCAGGCTGCAGTTTGATTAGGGTTGTGTAGACTGACCTCATAGATGTTGGGATGCCACATCTTGGTGAGGAATCTGAAGCCAGGAGGAGAGTACGGGTAGTCGATGGGGAATTTGATACGTGCCTGGAACAAATAACACATTCATTAGGAAATGGATGTAACGGCACATTGTGTTCCAATGATAAGTGATAAAAGGACCGAGCAATACAAAACCAATATCGCTACCGGTGCTCTATAGAATCATTCAACTACTGAATACACCTCCATGACACATTTTAATTACATATTCATTGGTTAAGTGGTAAAACATTGGTTTATTAAAAGAATACTTCATGCACCAACAGATAAAAAAAACACACACACTACCCTTGGTATTTTTTTCCTTTTGAGAATATCTGATTTAACCGAAAGCCTGTTACAAGTTAAGCTAACATCTGCAATGCAGCCAAACAGCATATAAACTGATTTGTGTCACAGGCTGATAAGGGTTTAACCATTTTTATAATATATAT
>JAUMHQ010000087.1:8059281-8073738 GCA_032361165.1 Enteromius paludinosus
GAATGATGCATTATGGGTAATTTAATCCCAGAGAAGACTGGAAAACAAGGTCAATGAAGGTTCTCCAGACTATTTTCAAGCTCCTCCTTCACAAAACCTGAGTGAATGATGCATTATGGGTAATTTAATCCCAGAGAAGACTGGAAAACAAGGTCAATGAAGGTTCTCCAGACTATTTTCCAGCCCACATCTCTGCAAAACCCTTGTGAATGTTGCATTAAGGGTAAATTTAAGCCCAGAGAAACTAAAAAAACTATGCAAACAACGTTTTTCACGAGTGATTTCCTGTCACGGCTTTACAAAATTCTTGCGAAAGGTGTATTGTGGGTAACCACACACCACTGCAAACCAAAAAGAAAGTTCTTCAGAAGGCCGAAGCAAGCTCTCCAGAACATTTTCCAGCCCACATCTTTCGTGAACAGTGCACAATAGGGGATTTCCATCAAGTAAAAGCAAGACAAATGAAGGATCCCTAGATGTTTTCACGGTCACATCTTTACAAATCCTTGTGAATAATGCATTATGGGTAATTTAAGACCAGAGGCTGAAAAAACAATGCAAACAAAGGGTTTAATCATGTTTTCCATCTTTACGAAATTCTCATAAATGCTGTATTATGTCCTCTACCCAGTGAGATTGAAAATCAGGAAATTTTGTGATTAGTGCATTATGGGAAAAAAAAAAACATGAGGTAAACAAAGGTTGTCCTTTCAAATCTTCACGCAGCTGTTATGAACAATGCGTAAAGGGTAACTTCCACACATTGAGACTGAAAACATAGGTTAAAAGAAGGTCCTCCAAAAGACCTCCAGAAACAAATGAATTATGGGTAATCCAAATCTAGAAAAACTGAAAATACATACTAAAAACAAAGTTTTCCTGTCACGTCTCTATATATACACTATATATAAAGAAGGTTTTCCTGTCATATCTTATGAATGGTGCATTGTGGGTAACTCACACCCAGTGATATTCTTTAGCTTTGTGTCAAATCTTTATGTAGTTCTTATGAACGATGCATTAAGGTTAAAAAAATAACCCTCAAGAATCAGTCTAAAACTGTTGTCCGGAAGGTTTCCCTGTCATGAATGATGCATTATGGGTAATTTCATCCCTGTAAGAACGAAACATTGCGGGAATAGAATGTCCAACCTCATTCAGCTGCAATGAATCGTGCATTATGGCTAATTTCAGCCCGTGACTGAAATATTTGTTAGTTAGCCAAGATTTGGATGCGAGCAGCTCAGCAAACCGTCACTGAAGTATGAAGACGAACTCAATGTCCTTCCCGAGCAAACAATCGAGCACAGTGACAACCCTCGTTCCTTCTGTCTTTCCAAACGCAAACCAGAAAACAACTGACAGCTAAAAATTAGCCACCTACAATGCTTCAACTCCAAAATACTGTGTTTCAAAGCAACTACAATGTCCTAAACTACTAACCACAGTGCTTTGGTTATGTACACCCACCTCTTGTGGAAAACAAATATAGAGGTCTCACACGAAACCACCGGCAGAGAGCAAACAGAGCAATGAACACACACACACACAGTCTGACAGTTCATTCAGGAGCCTATGAATATTTCACAGCACTGTTCACTGTTGGCCAGGTAACAGACACAATATCTAGGTACGCCGGTACAGGTTACATTGACAAAGCCTTGCTGACACCTGACTCCAGATGTTTGCAGATTAGACAGACCAGGAGACCAGCGAATAAAGCACGTTTTAGGGACGTTTGCGCTTACATTTGCTTTCATATTAAACTATAACGAACGTCGGCGACCAAACAGAGCACAACCAGTCAGACCTGAATCAAGACGTGGAACTGTCATTTCAAAATAAAATAAATACATCAAACTGGATTCAAGTCTGAGCAGCTTTTAATATCGTTGAGATTTATTTTAGTTTTTAGAAATATTTAGATTTTTTTTTTTGTTATTGTTTTTCAAAAATGAAAAAGGTTTATTAAAAAAAATATAGAAAATAAAAATTTTTTAAATTAAAATTTAAAGCACACTTTTATTTTTTTTACAGCTTTACTGGAACTAATCCAAATACTATAGCAATTCCTTAAATAATAGTAAATATTTAAATATTATATTTATTTTAGGATTAGTTAAATTTTGCACAGCGTTACTAAATTATTAGTATTTTTAAAGACAACCTAAAATGTAAAATTCAGTGCTGTAAAACCATTTATCGCATCTAAAATAAACGTTTTTGTTCACTATATATTAAAATATTCAATAGCCTATATAAACAGAACATTTTTCTTATAAATATGCATGCGTGTGTATTTATATATAACAAGTATACACATTTACACACGCATATACCATGCAAACTTTTGATTTGGAAGAAATTAATCGTGATTAATTGTTTGACAGCACTAATAAAAACAGTGGAAACGAGCATGAATAGTTTAATAGCCACTTCGGACAACGCAGGTCATCCAGGAAGGCTCTGGCGCATCAGAAACACTTGACTATGTTCAGTGGGTTTATTACATTTCATAACACGTAAATCACTGACCTGCTGTCTGCTGGAAGGGCAAACCGGTGACTAAAATCAATACAAATCTTTTATAAAAGGAACAGTATTCTGATGCGCAAAAGTGGGGAAACCCTGTTTGTGATTATGAACGCTCACGTCACAGCATCTTGTTCCCTTTTTCAAAGGGAGGGGCGAGGATGGAGCATATTGGAAGAGAAAATTCAGCCTTGTCATTAGAAGTAACCAGGCAGCCCGGGGCCTACAAGTGTTTCCACATTTCATTCATCATTGCAAGCACACAGCACAAAAAAAACTAAACGGCGATTCTCATCCCTGTGTCTCCTCAGAAGTCTACCTAGAAAACATTTCTGGGTATGACGGAGACGAACATCTGAAGCAAACGTTTCTGAGCATCATGTGTGCATTGAAATATTTGAGTTTCTGGAGATAATACACGCATTTGAACACACCTGAATCGAACATCTGTTCGCATCACAGACACGTTCATCATGAGCGTTTTTGAGCATTTAAATGGATCATTTTTTATATTACATTTTGGTCACCTCTCCTTCACCGAAACATATTTCAAGACTCAAACCGAGCATAACTTTAAAACACAAGCAAGTTTAAACTTTCGCCCTGAGCATTTTGTACATAATATAAACGCTCGAGCATTGTAACCGTCACCGCGGGAACACTGGAACCTTTAAACTAGAAACGTTCGAACGAATCCGTTAACGTCGCGGCATTCGAACATTCGAATCAAACAGTTTGTGAGCATCGCGTGTCATTGTGCGCGTTCGAATCGAACGTCATAAGAGCGTTCGAACGCGCCTGTGATGCCCAAAAAATGCTGTCTAGATAGGCAGCTCACTAGGTTTTAAGACACGGCCGATCTCATGACACACAAGTGAGGCTAGATATTTTGAATTAACGTATGTTCTATAGCACAACCAGTCTGTTTATTACGTTTACGATTACACGTTTGTATTTGAAAAAAAATAAATAAAATTGAAAATAGATGGGAACAAATTTGTATTCACTTTGCAGAATGCGTTTATGTAAACGTTTAGTGTCTTCACCGTTAGCGATGCTAACTGGCCTCGTCCATGATAAACAAAACGATGACAGACTGTTCTAAAAGCCCTAACAGCTGTCACCTGCCTAACAAACGCTAAGAATGCACTGACATTAACGTTATATTTTTGTTATCTAGGCCGGTTAACTCAGCTCACCTGAAATCAGGTGATTTGAGATCACTGACACGGGATCAGCTTGATTCATTTATACCAGCTGGGTTTAATGCAACTGTACAAACACATCAGGCAAATAAAAAGAAATCAACGGAAGAAGTGCCTCACCTCATCTTCCTTATGGTTCCTAATGCCACGTACTAAATCCTGCAGGTTTTTGTCGAACATCCGATCGATGCTTCCCTTCACGATCTTCAGAGCCATGATGATTTCCCTCCCGTCCTACCGGACCGTACCGCAAACACGGGCTTTATGTGAGCACTGACCGGCCCGCTAGAGCTCTAGTGTCTCATTCAGTCCCGAATAGCGGCCTGTGCAGGAGGGCTTTCGCTCTTTCTGTAAGCGCAGATCTGCAGCGGACCAGTGAAGGAAATGGCTGACAAAATGGCGGACCGATCACCTGACTGGCAAACCCATCCACACTGCGACGCGACGCGACGCACCGGACGCTTCCCCGCGTGACGCTTCCCGGGGTTTAGAATTGTGCGAGATGGAAGCTATTAAGAAAATCGTAAAATCGTTTTTGGTTAGTAATAATTTACTTTTGTTAGCTAAGAATGTGTTTACAAATATAGAATTATTTGAGACAATCCTCAAAAACCCTTGTCTGGAAATCTTAGACTTATTTGATAAATATAATCTATACATTTTTTACCCCATATGCACGGTTTCAAAAAGTTTTTTGTGTGTTTGTATAGTTTTATTTATTTATTTCATTCTGTATTAGGCTAAGCCCCCTTTAAAAGTCATGTCTTTGTTTGTATGCTTTTTGTAATATTTTATTAAACTGTATGTTAGCAGATAATCTGACAGTGTCATCTGAATAAAAAAAAAGCAAATAACTTATAAGCTTATTTATAACAGATTTTTTTTGTTGCTATTTCATTTTTTATTAAAATGCACTTTAAATAGAAATAAATAGGTATTTAAATAACGCAGTTTACATCGCGAGGGAGCGAGTGACGTCAGCGTAAATTACCTATTTACGACTAAACGCGTCGTTAATTTTCGCGGCTTGTTTTTTTGTATGCCAGTAATTTAAATAAACTATAGTAATAACTAAAATTGTTTACAGAATAAATTAAGACAATTTCTTTGCTACAAAGCAGATGGTTTACATAACATTTAAATTTTGTTTTAATAAAAATTTATCATAAAAATATTCTATCAACATGATTTAAGACAATGAGTGTTTATTTTTTTTTTTAACCCTAACCCTAGTACCAAAACATGCAGTCCACACTTCATAGTATGTACTAGGCAGTAAATTAGTATCATATTCGTAACAATATAAAACGCAGTCCATCTATGAAAACATAAAAAATTGTGGCCATCATGCGGAATTTTTTATTTATTCCTTCACGGATACTAAAAAAAATCTCTGACCAAGTTACATAGCACTAGAAACATGTTTATAATAACCATGATAGGCATGTTTTATGACATCCCAGAAAAAAACAGCATAATTGGGTCAACCTATGCAGATGTAAGTTGTTATTAGAATACCAAACAACGGACAACGAAGGGTCTACAGAGTTTAGTGGCGGTCCGTAGACCCCGAAGGTTACTGAAATCCATACCAGACAGATCAGATGTAAATTTGTGCAGTAATAATAATGATAATGAAACCTCATGATCTCTTGCTGCATGTCTTAGAGAGTCAATCAACACAAAACCAGACTGCTTTCTTTTCCTTTTTTTTTTTTTTTTAAGCTTTTTCCGTATTTTTTCATTAAAAAAACAAAAGGAAAAAGGTTTTACTCATAAAAAGCGGCTACATAATACAAGCACAGTCTTCAAATACAATTGAGCTTGGGTGTTTCCCCTCCTAGACGTCAGCGTGGTTCTGAAATAAAACGTTCGCCCTCGATCGACCAGACGTGGGTAGTGCAGAATCCTCTACACTTAGACGGAGGCGCTTGTTCTGCCTCGCGACGCCCCGATTCAAAAGTGCTAATGAATGTTCATAACACGTTTCATGTACAACACGAAAAAACTCATGTAGGTCACAAAGGTGGGCAGACAAAAAGTAACACAAATGAACGAAGGAAGCCAAAGTGTGTTCGTGAAACGTTCAGCTCTCAGAAGACATCTGCTCGTCCTGTGCTCTGCTGTCCTCTTTTGCGTCTGTGTCTTCTGCCGGATCGGCCTCTGTGGAGTCGGCTGTGAGTGTTTGCTGCTCTGTTGGCTCGTCTGGATCGGGCCTGAAAGACAAACACAACATTAATCTCCAAGCCGTGTGATTATTTCGCTCGAAAAGGTGGCTGCTCTTCACCTGATGCCGTTCGGGGATTGGTTCTCATCCTGTTTCTCTTGGTCTGTGGGTTTGGGGTCGCTTTCGGATTCAGACACGTCTTTCTTCTCGTTTTCGGATTCTCCGTTCACTGGTTTGGAGTCGTCTGGAGGGAAGGCGCGAATGACAAGCGTGTTTTAAAACCGTTTGATCACTGCATGCGAAAACTTGTCATTCGACAGTTTACCTGCGTTTTGTGCGTCTTGCTCGTTGGTTTCTTGGTTCTTTTCATCTGGTTTTGGTTTACTGGTCTCAATCTTGCCCAGGAACTGGAGCTTCAGTTGATTGTAGACTGCAGTGGCCTTCTCCATAACTGCGCTGCTTGCTTTGTATCTGCGAATCTAAACGACAAGACGACGGTCAGAAGTGTGCAAGTTGTGTGTAATATATATATATGTTACTTTATGTTATTTTTAAAAAGAAAAAAAAAGGATACTCTAAATTTAAAGTGCCCCTATTATGCTTTTTCAAACATGATCGTTCATGCAGTGTGTCATGTAGCTGTATGTGAACATAAACTATCTGTAAAGTTGTGACGCGATAAATGAAGTTTGTGTCTATCAAAAAAAGAGTCGGCTCACATTCGACTAAACGATTCGTCAGCAATTCGAATCTTTTTCTGTTACTGCCACACGTCACGAAGTAACATATTTGCGTAATGTCTGCCTACGTTCTACGTCGCAAACAACTTGCCCCGCCCACAAACAGTATAATTTCCACGTGGATTACATCATGTGAAGAAGACGCTGTATCCTGCTGTCATTCAGTTATGGTAATGGGGGTTTCGTTTTCTGACACACGCTGCAGCGGTAGACCAATCATAAAGGACTGCACCATCTGACCAATCACAGCAGTGAGGGCTCACGGAGAGGCGGGGTTTAGACAGACTGATTCTTCGAACTGCTTCAC
This sequence comes from Enteromius paludinosus, assembly GCA_032361165.1. NCBI lineage: Eukaryota > Metazoa > Chordata > Actinopteri > Cypriniformes > Cyprinidae > Enteromius > Enteromius paludinosus. The sequence continues at coordinate 8,066,233 of JAUMHQ010000087.1, forward strand.
ACGAGTCGTTTACGAGTCATTTAGAAATGGGGTAAAATTAAATCTATTTTAGGAGAAAACTAAAGTGTTTTTTGTTCTTGCGTACATACAAACCTGTTTTAAGAGGCTCATAAAACAATATTAGCCACCTTTAAAATGACATAATAGGGGCGCTTTAAATTTAGCCAATGATATCACATGGACTGTTTTAACTACGTTTCTGGATCATTTCAGTGGTGCTGCTGTCTATGGAGGGTCAGATGGCTCTCTGATATCATCAAAAATATCTTCATTTGTGTTTGGCACAACATCGGTAATTAATGACAAAATCTTTGTTTTGGCTGAAACATCTTTAAATGGATTAGATCTTCAAATGGCAAACGCTTGTACCTTTTTGAGTGTGGCAATAACATCTGCATTCTTCTGCAAGATTTGAGTGGTTACTTGTACTGAGCTGAGCTCGTCCAGGGCCTGCAGACACTTCTCAATGTCCTACAGATTGAAAGGAAACAGAACATGAGGAACGGTACCGGGAGATCACGTCATCCTCACAAGTACAGCGTCTGTTATAAATATAGACTACATTCAACAGCATTCTGAAAGTTTAGAGGTCACGTGTGGCTAATGAGCTCATTTCTGGAGTGATGCACATGAACTAAAACAGTTTGAATCAATATCCTAGGAGAGTATGAACAAACTCGATGCTCGTTTAAGTACTATACTTAAAATTACATAATCTCGGTTTCTGGGGATTTGAATGGATTTTATGTGTTTTTGTGTGACACACAGGTAGGTTGATGATGTCACTACTTACAGGGTTGTCAACCTTCAGTGCAAACTTGATGTCTGTGTGAAGCTTCTGTAGTTTCTCTTCAGGTGAGGGTTCTGAATTCATAGAGGGCGACAGAAACAAGAGTTAAAGTGTGACTGACCGTAAAATGACTCAAAAGGACTGAAGAGCCATAGGAGCATGTTTAATGTGACCTTTTTTCTTCTCCACTTTCTTCTCAGGTGGACGCGTCGGTTTCCGTTTCGGCTTCTCGGGCTTAGACCTTATAGGAGACAGCGGTATTATTGTTAGGGTTATTATAGTGGACTAAAACAACAACATTAACAAAAAAAATTAGCCAAAAAAAATAAATAAATAAAATACTTTTATTAAAATACATTAAATGGATTTTTTTTTCTGTGCAACATTTCTCATTTTCATTTAGTTTAACTTAATTGATTAATATTACTAAAATTCAAAATGACATAAAATCGACATATTTTTAAAAAGGGAAAAACAACTCACAATTAAATAAATAAAACAAACATCAATTAAAACTGATTAAACTTTAAAATATAAACTATAATAGTCTCGCATTTAGGCTGTTTTTTAATTAAAACTGATAAATTAAACTCTTTTAACTGAAGTTTCTTTTTAAATAAAATATTAGATGATTAAAAAAAAATTAAAATTATGAAAACATCCCAAAAAAAAAAGATATATACTGTACATATATAAAAATAAAAGCAAATTCACTAATCAATACTGTAATGTATCTTAAACTAGCACTCCCAAATACATGCCTCGTTCTGTGTTTCTCCTCTGATCTCTGAGGCTTCTTTTCTTTGATCATCTTCTCTTTTTTCTCTTTCACCTTCTCTTTCTTTTGCCGCCCTTTCTGGCTGTCTTGACGTTTGGCGGATTTCTTCACCTGAAGAGGAAACATAACCCAAACACAGTCAACATCTGGAGCAGCGACACTAGCAGAAAGAGTGTGGTTCTGGTGACTGGCCTCTGCAGGTGCAGGCGAGTCTGAATCTGAAGGCGCGGGGATGGGAGGAGGCGGAGGTTTCTTGGATTTTTTGAGAGGGTGATCGTCCACGTCATCGTCCGAGCTGCTGCTGCTGCTGCCACTGCTGCTTCCTCTCCTGGTCTTGTTCTCTTTCTCCTTTTTCCTTTTCTCTTCCTCCTCTTTCTCTCGCTCCCGGAGCCGGCGGAGCTCTTCGGCCTCCTCTTTCTTCCTTCGCTCCTCCAGTTCCTTCCTCCGCTCCTCGTCTCTCTTCTTCCACTCGCTGACGCGGTCCGTGTCGCTCTCACTTTAAATAGAAATCCAAACTCAAACAATCATCCTTTTCATATTCATCATCCTTTCCGATCAAAACGCTGTTGCGGATGTCAAAATCCAGAATATCGATTCTGAATCCAAATTATTTTTACAGCTGTGTGGAAACATCATTGACGTGAGGTTGTGTTTTTTACATGTGCAATGACCTTCAATCATGGGGTCATTTTCATTTTGGCTGAACTATCCCTTTAACTGATTTAGGACGGAAAGGAAGTACCATTATCATCATCATCATCGGTGTAAAAACATGTAAAAGGAACAGAACAAACTCACCTGTCGCTGTCCGATGAAGAGGAAGGAGCCCTTTCTGGAGCTGGTTTGGTTTTCTTTCCTCGTGGCTTTGGTGGAGGCTTCTCCGCTTGGAGAATGACGCAAAAACAAAAGTGTTCTTTAATATTCTGATGTACTTGTCTAGGATTCCTGATATCCGAGGACAACTGTCTCAGGTAAAGTTTCCATCCACCACGCTGCTATTCAGCGCAACTACTCAACCATTAAAACTAATTATAATATGTGCCGGCTTCACGTTGCAAAGCGCACAATCTCACCTTTCTTGCGCCCCTGTGGGCCTTTCCTTGCTGGAGGAGGAGGTGGTTCTGAATCCGAGTCGGATTTGGATCCAGACTGCGATTCGGATCCAGAGAGGGCCGGTCGGGGCTTCTCGTCTTCTGAGTCACTCCTGGCGGCCCTCTGATCTGACTGGGAGCCCGATTCTGAATCGGAGCCAGATGATGCCTTCTAAAAATCACACACACAGAAAAAACCAGTGTAAGATCAAGCAAATGTGTGATTATAGGCCACATGAGGTCAATGAGGTCATCACACCTTCCTCCTGCCTCTGCCTGCTGGCTTTTTGCCACCTCGCCCACCCGACTCCTTCTGTGGCGTGAAGTCCTAGGGAACACATTAGTAACTTGTTTATACGATTCTAATGTGCGTTTTATTAAGCACACAGCATTATTGGAAGTAATGAAGCTATGAGATGCTTGAGCAAATTTGGGACGAGAATACCTGGTCGCTGTTTTTTCCAGAGTCAGAGTCCGAGCTGGGTGATGGTTCGGGTTCTGAGGGAGATCCACTCTCCTCTCCATCTCGATCGCTGGATGATGCCCTTGTTCTCTTCACTGGTGGCCGCTGCAAAGTTTTACGTAAAAGATGTTTTTTTTTAGTGATTTATATTTTTAGATATCTTGTCCGTGAAGGCTTCTCACAAGGACTTCAAAACAGCCACCATAAGTTGATGTGAGTGTTACTAGTTTACGAGCATCTAGCACTTTAAAGTTCTGAGGAGTATAGTGGACTTCAACAGGGTTCAAAGGGTTGAAGGTCCAAATTGTAAATTCGATGCAGCTAGAAAGGGCTCTACACAAACCCAGCCAAGGAATAAGGGCCTGGTTTAACAAAAAGACAGTTTTTAACCACAAATGCTCACCAGTGCACTAGCTTGACCTCACACATGATGTAATAACACTGAAAAGGTCACATGTGATGTAGGCAGAAGTACCGGCCCAGTGAACATACAAATAAAGTAAATCACTCTTTACAAAAAAAAGAAGGTAAAACAGCGCAACCAGATGATTTTGATGTTTGAGGAAATGAACGTGATTGCCTAATGCACAAAGATGCTGATGCGACTCACTTGTTTCACTAGAGAAGACCCTTAATTCCTCAGCTGGGATCATGTAGAGCTCTTTGAAGCTGCATTTTAGACCTTCAACTTACTGATCCCCTACTTAAGTCCACTAGATGTGGAGAAAAAAACGTAGTTTTTGATTGAAGACAGACAGACATGAACATTTTGGATTTCATCCAAAAATGGAATCGTCGATGCTGCCACGCCCCCATGTCACGTCCCAAGTAGAATGACAGGTTTTGAGAAATCGCAGACAAATGCCCAAATCACAGGCAAATCAGTGCTTGTGCACGCGAGTGACAGTCACACAGTGTGAACTATCAAAGACGCGATCTGAGAGAATCGCAGACGTGTCGCTGACACCTGTGAGATATTTGGCGTGCTAAATATCTGGACCTGTCGGTGCACATGCAGTTTGTTTAGCAATTAATTTTGCTTGCTATCATTTTTAATAATAATCCCAGTGTCACGTGAGAACTCCGGTCTTGCACGTGACCTCGCGTTGTTTCCATGTCACTTCTCGTGTGTGTTTGGCAGCGAGACAAAGTTGTCGCCGATTCTTCCTGTTGTTAAGTCATGCAGTCTGAAAACCCCTGTCACCGATCTATCATGCAGTGTGAACACTGCAGCGACTGAATACTACCCCAGATAGTCACGCAGTGTGAAAAGATCTGTGACGTGACTACTTTGAAAATCGTGCAGTCTGATCTCAGCATTAGAAAGCAGCACTGATTGACAATCAATGTCACATGCTGTTGTGCGAATGGAATAGTCAACAGGTGGAAATTATAGGCAATTAGCAAGACACCCCCCAATAAAGGAGTGGTTCTGCAGGTGGTGACCACAGACCACGTCTCAGTTCCTATGCTTTCTGGCTGATGTTTTGGACACTTTTGATTGCTGGCGGTGCTTTCACTCTAGTGGTAGCATGAGACGGACTCTACAACCCAGAGAAGTGGCTCAGGTAGTGCAGCTCATCCAGGATGGCACATCAATGCGAGCTGTGGCAAGAAGGTTTGCTGTGTCTCTCAGTGTAGTGTCCAGAGCATGCAGGCGCTACCAGGAGACAGGCCAGTACATCAGGAGATGTGAAGAAAGCCGTAGGAGGGCAACAACCCAGCAACAGGACTGCTACCTCCGCCTTTGTGCAAGGAGGAACAGGATGAGCCCTGCAAAATTGACCTCTAGCAGGCCACAAATGTGCATGTGTCTGCTCAAACGGTCAGAAACAGACTCTGTGAGGGTGGTATGAGGGCCCGACGTCTACATGTGGGGGGTTGTGCTTCCAGCCCAACACCGTGCAGGACGTTTGTCAGAGAACACCAAGATTGGCAAATTCGCCACTGGCGCCCTGTGCTCTTCACAGATGAAGGCAGGATGCAGAACGTTCTCCACAGCTTCTCCAGACTCACATGTGCTCCGTGTGAACCTGCTTTCACACACACACTGCCGTTTTGTCACACTAAAAAAAGTGGATTCTGTTTTTTTTGTCCGTCAACATTTTTTAGCATTGATCAGCCAGAAAAATCAATCTGAAAGTGATTTTCATGATATCGTATACTTTAAGCATAGCTATGAACAGATTCACAACACAGAATGACTCTACTGCTTATATTAAATCTACTTGCACTACACGGATCACTCTATAACCCTCTATAACGCTCTTCTGTGTGAAACCAAACTAAACTAAACCTGACGCTAAGAGATTTCAAACAGTGCACCTGAAAGGACAGCACACAATACTGCAAGAGAAGAGAGAAAAACGACAGGTGTGAGGATATTCAATCAATCGCGTTGGCTTGTTTCGAGTTTGGGTACCTTAGCAGCCGGAGCTTTCCGCTTTACTGCCGTCTTCCTTTGATCCTCACTTCCAGAGTCAGAATCATCACTTCCGGTTTCAGCTTTCCTCGGCACCACTGCTTCCTCGTCATCTTCCGCGTCACTTCCCGGCGCAGGCTGGTTGTCCTCGCTGTCCGATGACGATGCAGGCTGAGCGAACACAAGGAAGATGTAACAAATCAGCATCAGCCGTCACGAAACAACAGAGGATTATATAGATCGAGAAATAAAGTCTTACTGCAGGTGTGCTATAGGAGGCATGAGGGTTGTTTTGGATTTCCCACAAGCCTTCGTTGAACCCTTTCCTTTTGTTGGGCTTCCCGTATCGGTCTTCGTACTTTTCATACGCAAAAAGGTCCTTGGGTGCAAGGAATGCTCTGAAAGGCAAGTTCAATTCAGTATTATGAAGATGGGATGAAACAGAAATAGAGACGAATCTGTTCTTCAAATACAAGCCCCACCATACTTTAAAAAGCACTGAGGTAACACACACACCGCTCGTCGCAAATAATAAGCATCCATTTATCCCCATTAATAACCTGGTGCTCATTAAAATCCAGGGATACGTACGTTTCATGAGTCCCAAAGAAAAAAATGGGGATTTTATTAGGTGGTGGTTTGACAGCCCCTTCAGCAACGTCTTCAATCTGGAGAAGAAATATTAAAACACTGTTATGACACGGTGGAAATGGAAAGGTTTATAGACTAACGATTGAGTTTTCTACTTTGCACTAAGCAAGTCACGTGCAAGAAAGTATCTCCATGTGTAAACATGACAAATCAACCCTCCTCATTGCATTCTGCATGCTATCAAACCAAAGAAATATATAAAATTCCCCAGTCTAAATGTAGTAACAATTCAGATTTCGCCCCATGAATGCATCTAAAGACGATTCCTAATGTCCAAAATACACAAATAAACAAGACTTCGCGGACACGCGACCTCTGCTGCTCCTCCAGCAAACAAGTTAGCAAGGCAGCTAGCCTCACACACTCGTTACTATGGTAATAAGATGAAATAAACACATAATTGAGATGTTCAGTCTGCGGAGTGATATATTACTCGAGTCTGTGTGCAAAAACCATACACGTATACATATGATGCGCGAATGGCTAGGCGCTGGGGGTGAAGCTGGTGGGGGTGTGTGCTCTCACCCGGGCCGGCCAGTGGGGATATCCCTTCATTTTAGCAAAGACAAGATCACCGGGCCGGAAGTTGTGCGGCATCTTGTCGTCCCTCTATGCACCGCTCCTCGTTCTGCTCGTTTGTGTTCGTCCGCGGTCCGTTTCTCAGGCCGACAGACAGCGACGGCTGATTCACATACAGTGCGCGAGGGAAGGCGGTTGGATTCTGCAAGCGGTTTCCGCTCATTCCATTTTTTTGTCAGAGGAAGTCCCGCCTCTGTTGAGATCAATGATTTGAGGAACGGGCTGTCACTCTTCGCGTCCACCAATAAGAACGTACAATGTGTACGCCGCTAAAGACTTCAATTTAATACTAGTACTATATTAACATTCGCTCCGACCTGTTTATGAAACGGGGGGAACGTAAAATAACTTCATACGTGTTTATTAAAACAGCTATTCAAAATGCTTTTTTACTGGAACTTAAAAGCCGTGTCATGAATGTATATTTATCTAAGAAAAAATTCTATAACTATTACTTTAATTAAATCCCGAACGACTGTTTAAATAGTTTTGAGGAATAGGTTACATACTCACTCTTTAGATTTTTCAATAAAACTATAATATTAAATACTGAACGTATTTATTTCTTACAAAAGTTTAGTTTTAAGACTGAAATATATATATATATATATATATATATATATATATATTAGTACTGTCAAATGATTAATCGCGATTATTATGTTTATATTAAAACACACACGTACAGTATATATTTTGAAAGTATTTACATGTAAATGCATTTATACATTT
>JAUMHQ010000087.1:8099723-8130626 GCA_032361165.1 Enteromius paludinosus
ACTGCCACGGTTAAAGTTAAAAATCTTCATTTGTGTTCTGCTGAGGAAACAAAGTCACCTACATCTTGGATGCCCTGCGGGTAAGCAAATAAACATCTAATTTTAATTTTTGGGTGAACTATCCCTTTAAAGGGGTAGTTCATCCAAAAATGTAAATGATCTTGTCTTACTCATCTTACAGGTGTATGTGACTTTATGGTTTCAGACGAATTTGTCGGGAGTGCTACCCATTTCAACATTTAGCAGATGTAAAAAAAAAAAATGCTTTGAAATCTGGGTATTTGTCACACAAAAACGCATGCATTCGCTACAGGAGGACTTTATTCATCCCCCCGGAGCCGCGCGAGGGACAGCTATCACCCGTTTAAACCCATTCAAAGGCGTGAGAGGGGTCTCCGACTGGACTCATCTGAAGTCATATATCCTTCAAAAGGTGAGTAAAAGAAAGGATCATTTTCATTTAATTTGTTTCTTAATAGCACAGCGATTTTTTTTTCAAATGCACCTACATTTTTTATGTTAACTTTATAAGCTTAGCTTTTCTAGTTAAAAGTGTGTGCACTTCTTCCAATTTCAATCAGTTCTAATAACTTGGATTGTAATTTAAACAGTGATGATGCAAAAAAAAAAAAAGTGAATTTTTTTATTATAAATAAGTATAAAAATGATCCAAAATTAAATCTCTGACTCGTCTGTAATGTACTTAAAAACACAAACGTCTGTTGGCGTATCTCCATTGGTGGTATTCCTGTGGAAGCCAGTGGCTTCTGGAGCACAGTTCGTCGTGACGCACAACCTGGCCAATTGCCGTTTACTGTCCACAGCATCGTTTCCTGCACGCATGTACTCCCTTTCCGGAAGATTCCTGGGGCTTTTGATCGGTTGCCTCCCACAGCACATAAACGGCGAGATGTGGCCCAGGTACAGGTACTGGTACAGGTTCCAGATCAGCAGACACACCATCATAACTGACAGCACGGCCAACGCCACTTGCATTACGATCCATTTACCCTCGCCGCTCTGAGTTTTTGAAAACCACGGAGGCTCTTCGGATTTATGCAGACCCGGTGATGTGGTGTGGCTTTCAGGAAAGATCCCCAGCGTGGTCTTGATCTTATCCGTCACGACTTCTGCTGACCGTTCACGCAAGTCATAAGCGGCCAGCGTTTGGGTGTAGTCCCTCCCTTTCGCCCGCTCCAGTGACATGCAGGTGTAGCGTCCAGCATCAGCAGCGGCGGCGTTGTGGATAAGGATGCCGTCGTTATAAATAGTATACTTCTTGTTTGAATAAGGAAGCGGGTTTCCAGCGAAGCTCCAAATGACCCGGGCCAAGTTTGAGTCCGGATGACACAGCAACCGTATGTTGTTTCCCGGCACTAGGCTGCCGATCTTTGCTTCCAAGGGAGCTGACGAAGAGCAAAAATATGTAAGTATAACCCTTTTTGTCTTCTTCGGAACAGATTTGGAGAAATTCCACATTACGTCACTTGCTCTCCAATGGGTGCCGTCAGAATGAGCATCCAAACAGCTGATAAAAACATCACAATAATCCACGCCACTCCAGTCCGTCAATTAAGGTCTTGCACAGAAAAAAAGCTGCTTGTTTGTACACAAATCATCAGTTCTAGAGAGATACGTGGGTGGATTTTGACATGGAGACATTGACATTTCGTTATGGATAACGACCTCATAGCCAGAAAACATGTTAATGATTGATTTGTTTCAAACACGCAGCATCTCACTTCACAAGACGTTAACCGATGGACTGGAGTGGTGTGGATTATTTGTGTATTACTGTGACGTTTTAATCAGCTGTTCGGACTCTCACTCTGACTGCACCCATTCCCTCCACTGGTGTGCAAGTGATGTAGTGTAAATTTCTCCAAATCTGTACTTATGATGAAACAAACTTTAGGATGATCTGAAGGTGACTACAACCATTCCTTATAATATTGAATCAGGAAAACAAGTATATAAATACCAGCTGTTGGGCATCGAGTGGCATCCCCGTCTTTTAGACTTTGTATCAGACTGCTGAAATACAGAAGGTTTGATGTTAAAAATCAATAAACAAATATTTGTTTGCAATTTTCCTTGATGTGGGAATGTATTTTTGTGTGAGTGCTTTACCTTTTTCCCTCCTCGGGTGATGCGGGTACTCTAGAGCAGCGTTGGGCTGGGACGTCCCAGGCACAGTAAGGGTCTCTGGCCAGCACACAGTCCACACAGGAAGAATAACGACTGCAGTTGCTGACGGGCATCTGGACAACCCCAGAGGCAGAGCCTGCATACAACTGGACAAAACAAACAACTCATGACAAAAAAATATATTCCTTTACTTTGTCTTTCCAACAATTACCAATAAGTTATTATATGAAAATGACTCCTTAATTAATCCTTGGTCATTTTATTTAAGCTTTTATTCAACACTAAACAAAACATATTCATATTTAATAAATACACAACATATGTGCGTGCACTGTAAATACTTAAGATGCGCACACACATACATATATCTGAACATTATTACCATATACCATAACGAATTACCAAATGAATTCAGTATTAGCAGAGAGAGAACCTCTTATATACACAAGCAAACTTTACTTTACAGGCTAATTATACCAAAATGAATCAAACCAAGAGCATGTGAATCTACACCCAGTCTCAGTTTGGCGTACCTGATTCTGGTGAAGCCTTAGGACGTCAATTGGCTCAGCATTCTCGAACAGTTTTACTTCTTCAATAATGTGCATTTCTCCATCATAGTTCACTGCTTTCTGCACATAACCGTTTTCTGATGGAGAACAGAAAAAACATCTAGATCTCAATGCTAATTAACGTAAAAACAACTCATTTAATAGGTCGCCAATTAAGAAGGTCAGTCCAAAGTACGATTAACGATCCTGTGAATCATTGTTCATGCACACACACACTCTCTGCTCTGCCCTAGAGGCGAGTGGGAACCTCACCTGTGCCGACAAACATCACAAGATGAGACTCCCCGTCCGATGCAGTTACGTGGTCTACGACAAGGCGGGTCAACAGCGGGCCGGTCTTGTGCAATAGGGGCTTGCCTGTGATTGGTCGGACGGCGTCGTCCATGAGGGGGCGGTCTCGGATGAACTGTAGGGTTTTATCGGGGAGGTCCAGCGAGCGCATTATTCCTGAACTCCTCGCTGCGTTGTTGATGCACTGCGAAGAGGAGTATCAGCGAATCAAAATAAGGCTGGGGTGACTAATTAATCGCAAACTGAATTTGATTCGAAGATCACTGAAAGCTATTATATCAGGAGCAGCTTTATAAAGAAATATTGCATTTGATTATGTAGGCTACAAGGGGCCTGACATAAACTAAGCACTGTTACCAACAGTGTCTTTATAATACCTCTTTATTACGTTGCGCAAAAGAAAGCAAGTCATTTAGGTTTGAAAATACACGAAGGGGAGTAAATAATGACCATTTTCTAAACTATTCCTGTAGTGACATCACTAATGTGATATAAATAAGAGACAAAAAGTCATACAGGGAATTTTAGGACATAACTGAATTTATGGATTTATATTTACAAACAGTATGAAATGTAAGATGTTGTATAAGTTTGGGGGTGGGGCCAGGGACAGATTACGGAAAAGGCCAGTGGGGCCGCAGCCCAGGGTCCCTCGGGGTGCAGGGGGCCCGTAGCCTAAGAGCATTTTCACCTCCGGTTGTCAGAAGGTTTCGCGAGATGCAAACATTGTGGCAACGTTGTCAGAATGTCATGGTCAGGAGGGGCGCAAACGTTGTCGGAACGTTGTGCAGACCATAATCCGTCCCTGGGTGGGGCCAGCACATTAACTGTGTTCAAATATTTGAAAGTCCCGTTTTTCCCCCCATAACTAATTAAGTTAACACCTCAAACTGATAGGCCCTCGTACATATAGGCTTACATATTAATTTATTCATTTTGCGCCATCTGATTACAAACAAACCTTCTTGGATTCTGTTTGTATTTTGTGATATTCTCCACAGTACAATTTAGCAAATAAAAAAAATTTGCAGCATGCATACAAGATTGTGTGAGAGCACTCACAGCTCCTGGTCGAGGGACAGGATGTTCGCCGTTATACGTGACCCACTTCACATCAGACATTTCCACAGTCACCTCGGTCTTAAATTTGCCACGTGAGAACACCTCGCTGATATCGGTCACATCGTATGCACACACTGCTGAAGACCGATCTGTTGAGCTCCTGCATTCAAAAACAGATCATCATCTTTTATAGGCTAAAAATACAATATATCAAAACCAGACGAAAGAGCAAGACTATCCTTTAATTATCAGTCCTATCATTATACAGATCAATATGACCTGTGACTCATTTCCTTTACTTAGTCAGACCTGCAGTGCATCATAAACTGCAGCTAATCATTAGTTATACTGATGCGTATTGAAGTGCGGATGACTGTGCTCCAACGTTTTGTTTGTTTGAACAAAATTCATTAAATCCAGCTGCTACAATTCACGTTGCCTTCACATGTGGTTTAAAATCTGATAAAAAAAACATGGATTCTATTCCCATTAACTGTCCAAATAGTGTTATTTTAACATTGTATATTAAAACTCTGAGGACCCGCCGGCGGGTCCAAAGCTACATTCAAAGGCCAAATGCAAGGGGAATTACCCAAAATAGCCCCAGAGTGTAACAGGTCAAAGATATAATATATATATAAACCATTTTTTTGCATTAATTAAAATTTTCATTCAAATTGCTAAACATTTTTCAGCATTGTGTGACTTTGTCTTAGTTTGACTTTTATTAATTATGTCTAAATAGCTTTAATTAATTTTTATTTCCAAAAAATTTGAAATCATTTTTTGTTTTAAATCAAATCACATGAGTTGAACTACATTTAAAAAAAAAAAAAACAGCTTTTCAGCAACTAGCTAAAAATAAAATATTTTTTTAATATTTCAATTAATATTCAAAATAATTTTATTTTTCTGTCATTTCTAAGGTGTGGTCACATTTACATGTGTTCTGTGAATTTCCGCTGACCAAATACAGTAACTTCAATAGGAAGCAGGCAACGGAGGAAGATTTCTCACGCAGAATTCACAACAGGTACGTCATACAGACTTAATGTGACTGCACCTGTACTCTACATAGTGAACTATGTGGTGAAGACTTTATAGGAAATGGTAAATAAATAAACAATTGAGTCAAACTTACGACTGAGAGGTGAAAACGGCATAAAAGACACTTTTCCTCCAATTCTTGTGGCGGACATGAAAGACATCCTGTATGATGTAGGGCAGGCTGGGTTCAGGGACAGAGCAGTCCAGGCGAGCCTTCAAGAAAGAGGTCCATTTCCTCTGGAGGGTCCTTTGACCACCCATGTCCCCCTGCAGAATAGGGAATGAATGACTATAAGATCAGGCCTAAATATGCCAAGGTAAAGGGGTCGGTGAAGTATTACCTTGCAGACTCTGGCAACACGCGACACCACGAGTTTGTTGTAGAAGTCATACTCCACAGCGTTCTCACTAAAGAACATGTAGACCTTGTCATCGTCACCCTCAAGACTGTCCTCGCTTTCTGGGACCACATCCATGTAGACGAAGTTTGGCTCTTGAGAGAAAAAAAAAATATTGATTTGAGAGCTTGATACAACTACTGATATTGGAAATTAATTTGTAATGATTATTCTATGGTTTTAAACAATACTTTCCTTTTTTTATGACAATTTTTTTTTACTGAAAATTTTTTTTTTTTAAAAGGCGTCATATAATGCCAGATGCACTTTTACAAGTTGTTTGAAATTAAATGTGCTGTTTGTGTACACAACCACCCTGTAATGATAAAAATCCGTCTGTAATCTCTTTAAATGTTTTCCACTCTCAAATCGAGTCATCTATTGTGGGCCCCTCCCACAATAGATGATTGACAGCAGCGTGTCACACAGACTGAACTGGTGTCTTACCTGCCGTCATCAGAACGCAAGACTCCTAAGTGATTGAGGTGTTTTGTTGTTGAATGTATTAATGAACATATCAGTAGTGATTTACTCCTGAGTGACTGAAGACGCGGAAGATTAACGTTACGTTTGGTTCTGAAGGGAAACGCCCCCTTGATCAACCAGAAAGCGTTTATGTTCGCGTGAATCATGCAGTGAGTATAATGTCTTTTAATGAATCTTTGCAAATCACCTTTCCTAGTAATGTGCTAATTAGCAAGTTTCACTATGAATACGGCTAAAAAAAAGATCCTCTAAGAGCGCCTCGGAAAAGAGGGGCGGGGTCAGCGGAGCTCACAAAGATTTAAAGGGGAAGTACACAGAACAGAGAGATTTCTAAAGAGCTGTTTGTGACAGGGTAAAATGTGTTTTTTACACTACCATTGAGAAATTTTAAAACCACCTATATTACAGACTTTTCATTAAGGCCCTAAAGAATCATATTAGCTAGTGGAAAATTGGCTTTGTATGACCCCATTAAACTCAAAAGGTTATCAAATTATATAAATGATATGGCAGGTTCTGTTATCAAAGCTAAATATAAAATAGGATATGCACACAAAGCCATTTACTATTTTACTAAGTGAAGCCTGAAATTAGTCTGTTTTCTAAATGACATTTTTTTCATAACATCTGACATACCATTGAGCCAAGAGCTCTTAAAAACTGTCCGTAGTGTAATAGGAGAGGTGCGCAGAATGACCGGCTCTGAACCCAGAAAGTTTAGGGACGTTGCAGAATACAGGTCCTGATCTAAGACAAAAATAAACAAATAAAATTGTATGCATTTATTTTAATAAAAAAAAAAAAAAAACAGTTAGTTATTAGTTTTACCTTTTTTCCACACACAATCCATTTCAACTATCTGGAAAAAATAAGCAAGAAAAACATACATACCAACCATGATGGAAGATGATCTCTGGAATGGATCGAAAGGACATTTCCCTCTCCCGTCTTCCTGCTTTCCCTCTAGTTTCAGCTGCCCGTCACCATACGTCTGTTCAAACACAATCAAAACAAGGTGTTTTTTAACTGCATGACACTAGCACCTGATGCATCACGCGAAACCCAATCTCACACATACCAGGAAGAAAGTGATAAGATTACCAGATACAAACAGTGACAATGTAAAAGCTATGTTTTTACATTGTTTTTGTCTTTATCATTTAATTTCTTTTATGATACAAATATAATTTTTTATTATCTGGTCTTGTCACTTACCAAGTAATCACAGGTGGGGCTAAAAGCGTTTGTCCCACACATGTACATCACGCTGTCGTTCATTTGATGCAGCATCCGCACATAGTTTCGACAGTCGAGCTGTAAAAATAAATCAACCGGACGCATCAAATGTCTTGCCATTTTGGCATGTGTCAATGAGTATGTGTGGCAGTTACAAAGATATTCACTCACGTCAGGATGTTTTCCTTTAGAGGTGCATTCCTTTTGTTTCTCTTCTGTAACTTTCCAAAGCAACTGATGGGTGGAGAAAAATCAATGCAGACATGCCATTTTGAAACAGGGTCTAAGGATTGTGTTATATTGTTGCCAAGAGATAAAGGAAAGGAAACCAAACCGGCACCTTAGACTTTGCAATGCTGATATCGTTTATGTCAAGGGCGTAGACGGCCTCTCTCGCCCCCATCACCAGCAAACCCAGATCCTCCCTAATCAGCATTGTGGAGTAATTCCAAACACCTTCCTCTTTAAACGTGATCGCATGGTTATCTAAGGACAAAAACATACATGCACGTTCAATAAAAATATCTTATCTATTTAACATTGACGCATCGTAACCAAGTACTACAGTGCCTTGAATTTGTTAATTTGCTCTTAAGGTGGTGATGTTCCACAATCAAGGTTCAAATGGAGTTTGAAAAAAAGAAATGGGCAATAAAAAAAAGGAGGTGCTTTATCATTGCAAGCTGTTTGATCGTCAACTTCAGGAGGTCAATGTAAATATATTCATAAGCAATATGCTAGTCATTTTATTTCCATTCTTTTTTTTTTTTTTTTTAAATAGGGACCGAAATTTTTCAACCCTGTTGCCAACATTTGGGACATGTCCTATTATCTAAATATTTGTGATTTCTTTCCAGTTTTCTAGCAATAAACATGTTTATTAAAAAAAAAAAAAAAAGTTTATGCAATTAATTAATAAGCTAAAGTATGTTGCAAGCAATAGGGTTGCAAATTAAGTAGTTTAGTGCAAAATATTCTTGATAAACTAGCAGTTACATGAAAACAACTGAACTGGACGAATGCATCCCATTACAATCTGTGTAAAAATAAGAACAATAACATTTTTAAATTGAATTCCTTGCATGGTGTGACCAAAATTAATTATTTCCTGGGTGTCAAAATGCGTTACAGAACAAAACTCTTAACAGGGTTGCAAATTTCACACAATATATCAGACATGTTTAAATAGTGTTAGTAGGTCTTTGGTCATTAATTTTGTACAACAAACAGAATATAATTTTGATAGATTATGGCAAAATTCTGATTTATATTAACTGTAACAATGGCTCAGCAGACGGTAGATCCATTTGCAACTCTTTATTGTCAAACTCGTGGTCGTACATGCTTAGATCAACAGGAGCAGACATAAACAATAGAGGCAGTTCAAAAGACCGTACCGGAAACAGGCAGAGTTGAGGTATCAGGTGAGTATCAGTCAACAATAGTCCAGGCAATGGTCGGGGCAACAAGCAAGAATCAGAAGGTCAGGTCCAGGCAATGTTCAGGGCAACAAGTGAGAATCAATGACGAAATAAACAAACAATCCAGGTAGGTAACCGGTCAGTCCAAATATAATCCAGAAAACGCTGAAGAGTTGACTTTTTACGATCAAAACGTCGCATCGAACTGATCTCCGTGGGTTCCTTTTATACTGTGGCTAATAGCAAACACCTGTGGTGGAAAATCCCCACAGGTGTTCGGTGGAAAGCAGTCCGGGTGGAAACTCAAAACTCCAAGGAAGCCCTCCCAGTCCACGAGGTATTGCACCGTGGGGCCCTGATGCCTGGAGTCCAGGAGTTCTCGAACTCGGTAGAATTCCTCTCCATCGATGATACGGGGGGGTGGCTCGGGATTGGCAGCGTCGTCCTGGCCCCTCTGTCCTTCCGGAGCATCAGCAGGCTTTAACAAGGAAACATGGAAAGTGGGTGAGATACGATATTGACTGGGTAAGGCAAGACGGAATGACACTGGTGTAATCTGACGGAGTATTTGAAAAGGACCCACGTACCTAGGATTGAGTTTGCGGCATGGTCTCTGGAGGCGGATATCCCAGGTAGATTGACCAGGGAAACATGGGTTGGAAGCCCAGGACACACTTGAAGGGAGTCATTCCAGTGGATGGCTTTTGCAGGGAGTTCTGGGTGTATTAAGCCCATAGCAAGTATTTACTCCTGACGGTTGTGACAGTAAGATCTGAGAAATCGGGTAAGTTCATAATTTAACCGTTCTGCTTGACCGTTTGACTGTGGGTGATAGCCTGATGATAAGCTCACATTGATGTTCATGTGTTCGCAGAAGGCAAGCCATAGCAATATGGGAACTGAGGACCTCTGTCTGTTACGATGTCTTCTGGGATACCGTAGTAGTGAAAGACCTGTTCCATGACCACTTGGGCAGTCTCCCAGGCTGAGGGCAGTTTGGGTAGCGGAACGAAACGACAGGTTTCAGAGAACTGGTCCACGATGGTAAGTATGGTGGTAGCTGTTGGATGCAGGTAAGTCTGTAACAAAGTCCATGGTGATGTGGGACCATGGTCTCTCTGGAATGGGCAAGGGGTGAAGCAAACCAGCGGGTTTCTGATGGGTTGTTTTGCTTACATTGCAGGTAACACATTGACGGACGAAGTGGATGACATCGGCAGCGAGGGTAGACCACCAGAACCTGTTGGTGACGAGTTCGGTTGTGGCGGTGATTCCCGGATGACCGGCACTAGGTGAGTCATGTATGAGGTGTAAAAGTCTTTGTCTCAGGGGTTCTGGCACGTACGTCCGATCAGGAGGGCACTCAGGAGGGGTAGGATCCTGTGTCTGAGCCTCTGAAATCTCTGCCATGATGTCCCACCTGATAGGAGCCACAATGCGAGGAGGAGGAATAATGCACTCTGGTGGACTGTGTTCTGTGTCAAAATCGTGCTGGCGAGAGAGTGCATCAGCTTTGCCATTCTTCGACCCTGGACGGTAAGTGATAGTAAAGTTGAACCTGGTGAAGAACAATGACCATATTGCTTGCCTGGAATAGCCTCTCTGATGTATTCTAGATTGCAGTGGTCGGTAAGTACTAGAAAGGGTAGGGTTGACCCTTCGAGCCAATGACGCCATTCTTCGAGTGCGGCCTTCATGGCAGGCAGTTCTCGATTCCCCACATCATAGTTTCGTTCTGCTGGGGAGAGTTTTCGTGAGAAATACACACAAGGGAACACTTTGTCTGGGTTACCTTGACGTTGGGAGAGAACGGCTCCTATGCCTGTACTGGAAGCATCCACCTCCACAACGAATTCCTTTTCCGGGTCTGGGTGTCGTAGGATGGGTGCTGAGGTGAAACGGACCTTCAGTTCCTTGAAGGCTCCCTTACTCTGATCATTCCAACAGAGAGTGGTAGGTCATGCCATGTCTCAAGTCAAGTGAATAAAATCATCTTATAACAGGCATCCAATACTGTCTTCTGGAAAAGGGGAATAACCAATGACACTTGCGCGAGCAGGTGAGAGAAGATCGAGCGTGCACGGGATTTGAAATGAGATAGGTGCGAGATGGTGTAGCAGAAGGTTGTTGTCGTCTGGACCGGATCATATTGTCGAAACTGAATGGCAAGTTCCATGAATTGCTCCAATGACTTTCCTTAAATCGCGGCAGGCAAGTTCAGATTGCAGTTCCCGGCTGAGAGCTTTGAGAGGTTCCGGAGGCCATCCAGTCTGAGCAGCGAGGGTGCAGAAGTGAAGAGTGAATTCGGCGGCTGAGCTGGATCCCTGTCTGAGCGTGAGTATTTCCTCGCTGGGTTCATGTCCGTCCGTGGCGTGATCAAAGTCCTCTGTGAAGCACTGCAGAAACTCAGAATAGCTCAATATAAGTTCCTATGGTTACATACATACCCAGAACGTTACCTCCGTTTTTGGAACCGAAAGTTGAGGTTATCCACTAACTTACCCTTAAACTTACCCGGGTATGTCACATAGCCTGCTTTCTGGAATACACCCCTGATCTCTGTGGGTTCCTTTTACACTCAAAACTTTTAAAAAGTTTTAAAAGCCACAAAGTTGCAGGTAACAGGGTTGAAGATTTTACTAATAAAAAGGTACTAGTTTGGTACCACATAGTCCAAGTCATTGGTCTCAAACTCAATTCCTGGAGGGCCACAGCTCTGAACAGTTTAGCTCCAACCCTAATCAAACACACATGATTCAGTTTTCAGGATCACAAGCAGGTGTGATTTGGAGCTGGTTGGAGCTAAACTCTGCAGAGCTGCGGCCCTCCAGGAATTGTGTTTGAGACCACTGGTCTAAGTAAACAAGCAGTTATATAAAAACTACATACTTTCCATAAAGCAAAATATCTATTTGATCTTTCATTCTTCAAGCAAATACAGATAATAGGGTTGAAGACTACTAGATGCTAAAGTAATATTTAGCTCACAGTTAACAAAGATTAATCTTACATTAATTTTCAAAGTTGCAGGTAACAGGGCTGAAAATTAAACTAATACTTAGAAGGTACTAGTTTGGCACCCAATTTTCTAGCTGAACTAGCAGGTAGTATAGTATTTGCTTGACCATAACGTATGTGACAGGGTTGAAGACGAGATGCTAATAATTAGCTCACAGTTATACACCTTTATAAAAATCAATAAAAATTAACCTTACCCTCATACTGAATGGTTTTTCGTGGGATACTTTTCAGACTGCTCCATCCACTGTAGGCACACACCAGGAAGATGTCATGCAGGATGATGAAGCGCAACAGAGGAGAATACATGGCTCAAAAAGAAATACAAAAAAATACAAAAATAAATAAAAAAAATTCTAAAAATGGATACTTCGAGGGGAAAAAGCTTTTAAATCATGTTTTCCATAGCTGACTGCATTACGTAGGCATCCATATCCAATAAATACGTTTAACGCTTGAGTTTTTCTGTGGCCGAAGGTGGTAGTCCATGATGCAGGATGCTGAAGTGCTGGAAATGAAACTCGTCCATCGTCCTGTCTACATCTGTAGAACAAAAACAGCTTTAAACTAAGATCGATTTCAAAAGACACACATTCATTTGATCCTACTTTCCAAACATGAAGATTCACCTGAAGGCCTGTTCCTGCATGAACTGCACTGAACCATAGACTCCGAATGCAGTGTGACAATAGAAAACTAAACCATCCACTTCAACTCATCCCTCAGTAAACACCTCCACTCAAAGCTGCTTTACCTAAACAGTCTTCGCAATACTGTATTTAACATCAGGAATTCAACAGTGACTCATTGTTGTTGCACCAAAGCAGCACACTGACAGATTACAGCAATTTGTGCTCTCCAACTGTTGAAAACAAGAAACACGGGTCGTGTTCATACTCAGTTTGGGCTGGATGTGCGCATGGACTTAAGTAAGGAGGCAGGCTGAGACATGTGTGCATTGGGGTGCGAGGATACCTGAAATTGTTGATGCCTGAGGGAGAAAACGAGCAGTTTAGACACTGCTGTGTGTTCGCATGAGGCCGTGTGTGATCATTCCTAAGGTTGACATGTTTGAAATGTTTACATCCAAAGGAGACGCTCCTGACTACACGTAAGGGTTGAGCAACATCCAAAGTTCAATATCCCGACATAAATGACCTAAAACTGTAACAGAATTCTGGCATGAAAAATGTGAGAGCAGCAAAATACGAGAGCATGATTTTATTCTACTTTGCCTATTTAAAACTGTTATACTGGTTACTCAAGTATAGGCCTACGTGGAGGAGTCAAATTAATCATTCATTTCATTGCAGACAGGTCTGCCATTACTAATGCTTTCAAAGAGTGTGTTCATCAACCGAATCATTGCTGAGTAAGGAATTATCAGAACAGACTCTCCTCGTGTTCACATTCTCACGGGGCTGGGAGACTTGAACGGTTTCAAACAGATCCAAGATTTGCATACTTGCCAACACTGTTCAGCATTAACCGTATCTGATAATAAATCCTAACAAAAATTAGGCTGGTCATGTGATTAATGCCAATTAATTGCATGCAAAATAAACGTTTCTGTTTAAATTATGTGTGTGTACTGTGTATATTTTTTATGCATTTGTAAATATACACATACAGTACACATTTTGAAAAATTACATGCATATATATATATATATATTAATACATAAACATTAAATATATACACATGTATGTGTGTGTTTTTGCAAATAAATTAAAAATATACAGACTACATACACATTATGTTAACAAAAACTTTATTTTATAACTGTAAAATATTCATAATAAAAAATAGAATGTCTGAATAATATTAAAAAAAAATTATTTCAAATTATAAATTAATGCACTTTATTCTATTTTTTTTTTTAATTTTACCTTAAACACTGTATCCAACAAATAAATAAATATCTATCTATCTATCTATCTATCTATCTATATGTATACACTAGCACGGTCAAATAAATAAATATGAATAAATATGGTGCATTTTGTTTATTTAAATTATTTTTAAATTATGTTTTTTAATCATCTGTATTAATTAAAATGTAGAACAAAAAGATTATATATTTATAATAAAATTACTTAAATGCAGCTCTTCTAAGGTAATAATAATAATAATAATAATAATAATAATAATTTAAAAAGATAAAAATATTTTAGGAAAGGTTAAGTGTCAGGGTCACACAGTTGACCTGATATTGATTATGAAGCAAAAGTAAAAGTAAAGTTGAAAAGTAAACCCAAAGCAGTTTGAGCAGTTTTTTTTAACAAATCCGCAGTCATGGGATTTAAACAACATGCACAACAAAAAAAAAAAAAACAGGAAGTGATATCAATGACAGCACAAACACAGACCCTCATGACTTCTTGTGTGCATTACAAAAGTTAACACTATAAAACCCTAATGTCGGTTATGTCATGCAGTCAATTTGCACAACTTGTAATTCCAGCTTCACACATAAATATAGGCTTTTTTAAAATTGACCTTTAAGATGGTTTCTGAGTATTCATAGTGGATCAGGTTGAGCCAACGCTCACTCAGTGATTCATTAACCTACAGCTTTCCAATGACACTACATGTGTCACTTCACATTGCGAAACACTTTTACGTTGGAAAAAAAACACACCCAGTTCTTGGGGCTAGGCCTTTGTTCATTCAATTCACTAAAACAAATGTACGCTTTATTATTGTGAATGCTAGAGGTGGCGTGCAACAGTTAAAGCTTAAAGCTCTTTGTAGAAGAGCAACAACAAAAATGCAATTGTAGTACTACTGTAGCAAACCACAACAGTAAAGAAAAAAAATGTATTCAGGCTAAAAGTGCAGGAGGTAAAGTGAGTAGGTGCACCACACGAAGACTTGGGTAAACAGACAGCTGTGAAAAAAGCAACATTCCCTTCTAGCGTTCAAGGCAAGTCCAAGCAGGTCTTGAGGAGCTGTTGAGTTTATCTCAGTGTTTAAGTGTGATATGTCACACATAATATTGAGAGCCATGTTTAAAACGTATACCAACAAAATATCACACCAATGTTTTTCTGGATCACTTTTTTTTTTTTTTTTACATTTACCTTTTTGCCGATTTTTAGTAGATACATTAAGTCTCATCTCAAGTCCTCACAAGTGTCTTATTAAATGAATTTGATAACATTAACTGAACAGCATCGTTTGACAACAACAACATTATTAATTATTTTCACCCTCATTCTGAATGATATTGTTCTATCATTTAAAATGCTGCAGACTTATGCTTTTGTTATCCATCCAAATTAATGCAATTTGGTGTGATGCATAAAAATAAACGCAGGCTAATGACATTTTTTCATCATATTTTTTTTTACAAATACGTTTGAAGCCATTTTACAAGTTGAAATACAATATTGGACGTCTATTTATCGTCTAGTTAGCTTCTTTAGTTAGTTTCTACCCTCAATACATTTAGTCTGAGTAAAGCGTAATCCATAATAGTATTCATAGTAAACCCTGAACACACACGTTAATACACCTTTACATAAAGACTAGCGCCTAATTATGTGTTTAGGTCTTTCGTCCTACTAAATTAGACTAAACAAATATTACCACAACTCATAAAAACATAAATCAACTCACCAGAGATGCCAGAAATGCTCTTGAATTGCCGAATGAATGCCTCTCGTATATGGTTTCAGACAGCATGTCGCTTACACAGTAAAGTGCGGTCTTAAATCCAATCCACACCTGAGTGAGTGACGCCGTGTGACGTCAACTTCCGGTCGTGAGTCACCTGTTTCTTCATGCTTGGAAAACATCGGATGTTGTAGTACAGGACTTGTTTACGCTATTTTATTTGCTACTTTTAAGTTTGATTTGATTTTTGTATTTAGTTGAGTCTTAGAATGACGTATAAATATAAATATGCAGTATATAAAATAAAAATAATAATAAAAAAGAAGCCTATCAATTAAGATTATTTTGTAGTATATACTAGTAATTAAATGAACAAATTACAGCCAATCAGAAGGGCGTATGAAGGAGTTAGAACGCACTGCAGTACGGACAAATTATTGAATGATTTTAAAATCGTTCAAAATACATACTGACTGTTATATAAGACGCTTAATTGTTCACTCGTGCTTCACAATTTGAGCATTTTAGTTTCTGTGAAGTTGTTCTCAAGATCTGAGGTAAATTAGATGTTAAACAATGGGTAACACTTTGTTAAAGGTGTGATTTGTTAATGTGTTAACTCATTCTTGAGACATGGGTCAAAACAGGCCCAGCAAGTGTAATTGCTATCAGATGTAAAAAAATACAAATACAAATATTTTCAATTTTAAACGTCATGAGGAACTAATAATAGAATGCACTTAACACAATTATCCCTTTTAATTTTCTCATTATTATACCAGATCTATGACTCTCATTGTCCTCTCGCTGGATCTGAAACAGAGAAGGGTTCAATCATTCATACGGTGTAAAATTAATACAAATGTTTTCTAATGATGAAAAAGACCTTGTTTTATGAAAAGCAACACTTAATAATATCTCATATCAAAGCAAGATTGTTTTTTAATGACGTGTGTTTCGTAAGATTTGAACGTTGTTTATCACATTCATTAAAATGTAATCAAATCAGGTGATATCAGGGGCAGCTGTCATTCTAAAGGACCCCTTTATCACTGTTGGAGCTGGAGAGTAGCAGTAAAAGTTTTATAGTTTAGAATATTTGACATCCTAATGTTAATATTTCCTGTGTCACAACCATGATATGTCAACACCATCTTCCAATTCTTGAAATATTTCGATCATTTTATTCTCCTGAAGCAGGTTCAATTAGCATCTAGCATCAACAGAACAAACATGACTACATGAACTTTATTGTTTTATAAAAGAAATGGTAAACTTGTCAACACCGTCAGATTTTGTGTTCCAATGCTGAATAAAAATACCTCAATGTGACTCTTGAACAAAAGCTTAATAAACACTAACATACCCAGTGCTTGTTGTAATACAGTAGTTGATTGATATAATGTATTTGATTCAGAAGAATTCAGTAGAAACTCGTCAGTTTCTGTCATGTCTGTCAGATGAATATTTTGATGATATCTCTTTGTGATATTTTATATTTGCTGTGGAATTGTTGTGAAAGATGTGTCTGCTAACATGAATGATTAAAACCATCCTGAAGCACATTTTGTAAAAAAAAAAAAAGTTGAATCAAAGCATATCTCAGTAGCTTATCACATTTACGGTACATAAATGTAGTTCAATTCGTCTGCATACAAAGTAAATTTTTTTTAACATTTTTCAAATCCTGTTTTGTCCCACTTCTTAAGAATGACTGAACAAAACATGAACAATATGCATTACAGTATTTATTCATCTTTGCCAACGTTAGCTCATAAAAATACAGTAATTCATTGTTAGCTCATGTTGTTTGCAGTGCATTTACTTAATAATGCATTAGTAAATGCTGAGCTATGCCGTAGAAGTATTGTTCATGTCAACTAATTCACAACGTTGCCTATGAAGAAACACAATAGCAATTCATAGTAAACACTTTGGTGTTTTTGAACTATACAAAAGTAATTAAATTCATTTGGCGTGGTATTTCTATAGCAGCTGAGGTAATATATAAACATGTTTTTTACCCAATACTGTACTAATACACTGCAGTTTATTGTAGTAAATACTAAAGTAAAGGCCTACAGTTTATCAGTTCACTATAGTTAACACTACGGTAGCCTATACTGCAGCATTCATTATCAAAGTAAAATATATACAGTATAATACACTTCACTATAACACAGTTCAAAAATACTTATTATAGCCTACTATAACTTATTTTTTCATGTGGGCTGCAAACTACCTAGATTACTTCAACACTGTTTATGGATCTGCAAGAGATTTGAATATTCTCTCTTGACAGGACATATAGACACAGACATTGTTGATCACATATTCATTAAAGTCGAATAATAAATCAGCAGGCTGCACATGAGACCATGCAAAATTTATTGAATGCAATTGAAATCGAACATGTTACTTGAACAATATGACAGCCCAGCGCCTGAAAGAAAATAAGAGAGAGAGAGAGAGAGACGTGCTGGAGAGATTAGAGAACACACACTGCGCGGGTTTCTATCGTGCTCATTTACAGCTTAATAACCCTTGTTTGTGGCTCCAAATGGACAAGTAGCATTTGTTTCCAGTAGTACCGTATTCTAATGGATGTAAGATGTCAGCTAGTATTCAGATCTGTGCACATATTTCCATCCCAACACTGACACATCACTCAAACTACTCAAGAAATGTCTGAATGGGAGAACGGGGGTGCAAGATTATGTTTCGAGAGGCGAGCACCAAAAATAACTACCGAAAAACAGGCCGTTTGTTTTCCCACCAGGCAACAAAGCCTTTACCCGTATACAGCCGCATTCTGCCCTACAATTATTAAAGGTGTGGTTTAGCTACCATAGTTTGGTGAAATTAAGTCATTATTGAAAATATCGCTTGTAGATTTCGCAATAGATTCGCGCAAATTTTGCGCTTTGGCCAATAAAAAGCTTCCAAGAAAAATTCAAAATTTCGCGCCAATAGTTACACTTTAAGGGGGAATGCCTAAGATTCGTAGGCGTGTCTTAGCCCCTTATAAACAAGTCAAAAAACTATTATTTACTATTTAAAATAATTTACCAATCAAACGGTTTAGCCCTCAGTCGCAAAACACGGAAATGGCTTCAACAATCCGGTAAAATACATGATTTGGCAAACTGTTTTTTAATACTTTGAGGGTGATACTTCAGATCAGTCGCCACAAGCATACAGTACAAAAGTATTTTCAAAGTATTTATGACTCCAGCACATGATTCATCTTCATCCATGGAAATATCGTTTAAACAATTCCGTCTGCCTGGTTTTAATTTTTTTTAAATATCGCACCGCCAGAACGGTTTAAGTCTTATTTAAGACATTTTATGAAAGATAAATATTGATTAAATAGATCATAACGCAGAACATTTCCATCAGTCGGTCCAAAATCCCAAAATATATATAAAAAAACATAAACACCTACAGGAACGGAATGAAATAAATTCACAATCCTGCTGTGAATCGATGCCATTAGATAATGTTGAAACCCATCAAAAGTGGGTTCGGCCTGCAAACTAAACCACTCACTGCACATTAGCACACTGGTTAAGGTATACTACATATGACAGGATTCCCTTACAGTACTAAACCGTTATAACCACAAGCTATGCATGTGAGAACCTTTTCATAAGCAGCCGTACAATCGTATCGGGACAGTCGTAGAAAATAACTCATAAACAAAAAGCAACATAAGGCCACACGTCAACATATGTGCGAGATTTCTGTACAAACTAAGAACATTCAGTGCTTTCGTGTACCAAACTTAAAATAACAGCTCGACTTTTCATTATTAACTTTTTTTTTTGGCACATTTAAATAAAAACGACATGTACGAGGTGTAAAACAGTAAAACAACTCGAATCACACAGTCTCAGGTGTTTGACACATGACGTTTGATCCATTTGCCACCCCATAGAGTTTTACATTCCAGTTGTGCATAATCTCGTGTGTCCGAACGACAACTGACGGAAGAGTGTAAAAAGCATTGTGGGATTCGATTATGTACAAACAAGTGCATTGAGATTGTGTTCGTCCGCCCTCGAGAAACACTAGGACTTCACGGCCGCTACTTTTTTCGGCGTTCCTGGTTTTTTGGTCTGCCACAGGTGGCTGAGGATCGTGATGGCGTCGACGTTTGCAGACATGGTCTTGGCTGGGATCTGGCTGAACTGCTTCCTGTCGGAGTTGTACTTGTAGATGCCGTCGATCATCTTGCGCGAGATGGTTTTAGGACCGATGCCGGCCAGCTTGTTGATCTCCTCTGTGTCGGGGCAGTAGGTGTAGAGCGAGCGGAACTGGCAACCGGAATCCCGGAATAGGATCAGGAAGTTGTTAGCCCCTGATTTCTCCATTTCCTTGC
Organism: Enteromius paludinosus; assembly: GCA_032361165.1. NCBI lineage: Eukaryota > Metazoa > Chordata > Actinopteri > Cypriniformes > Cyprinidae > Enteromius > Enteromius paludinosus. Next base: position 8,119,405 of record JAUMHQ010000087.1, read on the forward strand.
GAGAACGAATAAACACGTATAATATAAATTTAATAGGGGGAAATAAATTAAATAAATGAATACATAAAAAACCCTCTTAAACATAACATTTATTAAATGCACATATTTATATTATGTATTGTTTTCTATTCATTTAGTGCTGTTAAATGATTAATCACGACTAAACGCATTTAAAAGAAAAGTTTTTATTCACATAAATATACGGTGTATATTTATTATGTATATTTAAATACACACCCATGCATGTATATATTTAAGAAAAATATGTTACGTTCATATATTATAAACAATTATATAAAATATACATATAAAGAGCACAGCAATCTCAAATGGCTCATAAGTAGAAAACTAGTTTTAAATGTAAAGTAGGCATTTTGCAAAAGGTTTTTAAAAAACATTGATATTTTTGGAGCTTTGATGTTGCCGACTTAACATTTAAAAGATGTTCATAAAAATAAATATATACATATTTACATACATGTAAATAATTTCTAAATATATACTGTAAGTTTGTATTTATATACACACTACACGTATTCTATGTAAACAAAAAATGTTCATTTTGGTTGTGATTAATCGCGATTAATCATTTGACAGCACTATTTTCATTTAATTAATTTGTTAAATAAAATATAACATGTTTACTGCATTTAATAGCTATATTACTGTATAATAATAGTAGTATTAATTACAAAATGGACATGCTTACTTCCAAAATCTTGTTTTTCTGTCCTTCATTGACTTTGCCAGCCAAACAGCAGTGTGCCAAAGCATTCTGAATGATATGCTTGTTTGACTTTGCACTGGGCTCCTTATATAATTTAGGACCTGCAGCAAAGAAATAGAGGTGGTATTATGTAATGTCATAACAAAATAGAAAAGTTATTGTACTTTTGGAGTGCTCAGCCTCCAGTCCTCTAGAGGGTGCTGTCACCTGAAGTTCTGAGCATGTTTTATCCACCTTATTCTTCCTTTAAAAATGGGTGTGGCTATTTGTAAAATGTATGGGTCTTGCTGATGTTACCTTTTTTTTTAAAATACAGTTTTACCATTTACTGCATGTTGTTATACTTCTCGTTATTTACCTAAGTTACCTAACTATGTTCAATATGTTCAAATGTTTCGTCATTCAGTTTAGATGCAAACTAGTCTTGTGTAGCCAGACCTTCAGTCTGATGGCTGAAGGTCTGGAATTCATAGCCGCTTTCTTTGGTCAAAGCCCGCCCATAAGGCCGTTTGATCGAAATGTCAAACAACCAATCACAGTTTGTTTTGTTCACCGTCACGTTTCGGGGCGTGGAAATATCCCCACAACAACAGACCGGTGTGCAACAAGTCAGTCAGCATAGAAAATCCCAATGAGACGCTCGCGGTAAACATCTGTTTGAAGCATATCTCAACTTTTTAACACCCACGAGCAATTCTGGAGAACCGAACACAATACTGAATCGGCCAGCTTCGATGTCAGCATCTGTTGTTTCATGTTTTCCCGCAAACGCGGCTGATATCCCCTTCTGAGTGACTTGACTTGATCTTCCATAAAAGATAAGCCTCCAATACTTTTGAGAATACAACATTTAACTGATCTTAATAAATGCTTATCGTCACTCATGTAAACACGACAGTTTTTTTCCCCGCAAACACACGTCTATGCTTTGTTTCCCGGCGGACCGAAAATAAATTTGATGACTTCAACATTCCTGAACGGTAGCGTAACATATGCATCAGACGTTTAGCCAACGTTCTGTGGGCGTGACGTCTGAGGCTGAGACTAGGTGCAAACAGTATTGCTCAGAACTAATATACAGGCTCCCTCTGCTGGACCGGAGGTGAAGCTGCAGCTGATAAACAGTGTGAAACGTTTTAGTATTTTAACCTGTGTATTCGGTGTTGGATGTCAGTGAGGATGTGGTTGAACCGTTCTCCCAGTCTTTCTCTCCGTTACGGCTGCTGGAGCGAGTGGGCGACAGGCAACCATCCGCTGAGTCAGGCCTGCTGGGACGACATGAAAAACTGAGTCCTGCAATCCATCCGGATCTGATACATCAACAACTGCTCTCATGCAAAATCAAGCAGTGACTGAATAAAAGCTCTTAATCATAAATAATAACTTCCCTGGTCTCAGCATCAAATGAAACAATACTTTTAATGTGACGCATTGGAGAAAGCAACAGAATATTAAATGCATGTTAAAACAAGTTTAATTTAAAAATGATTCTTTTAATAAAATAACGAAGCTTCTAAATAAGTCTTAAGCAGAAGTGTGAGGTGCAGATCTTTATGTGTTATCGTCATTTCAGTGCCATTCAGTGCCAGTGTGAAGGTTAGTGACCTTAAATCTTTGCTTGTTTAATAATGACAAAATGAAACAAAAAAGCTGTGATGGGTGAACTATAGTAGCCATCTTTATTGTTCAAAGATGGGGGACCATTCCTTGTGTTGCTGCCAAAATCAAAGCAAAACGGGATGTTCTTCTTGAACAGAAGATTGAAGCGCAAAGAGTCTTATCCAACTACGACTGACCTTCTATTTCTCACACGAGGAGAGCTCAAAAAGAAGAAAAGACTGCCAGATGCTAAGCTATTGCTTCTAAGAAGCAAGAACATTCAAGAACATGAAGGAAAAAATACAGAGAATGCAAAGGACACTGGGTTAGTGCTGTACGGGACAGAAATATATAGAATTGCAGGGAAACACAGGAATGTAAACATATTCTCATTCTTCTGACTGCTTGAAGTGCTTCTTACCTTTGTGTTTTCTTATCTGAGTTGACGCTGTCGTTATCTCCAAGAGACGCCAGAGATAGACTGGACACTGAAAAAACACGAGGTCGTGAACCTAGATGCAAAACAAAACGGGACAGGGCCCACAGTTACACAAGACAACAGCAAGCCCGCCAAACTTTGTGTTACCCTCATAACAGTACAGCTCTCTGCAATAATGTTATTATGTTTCTAACTTCTCCGAACTGTCTAAACACACACAAAAGAGTGTCATTCGAAGGATTCCTAAAGGAATTCAGCCACATTTGTTAAATTGAGAGTAATTGGAAATTAGTTGGAAATTGGAATAGTTGGAAGTTCATTAGAAAGTTGGTTAGAATAGATATTTAGAGCAAGTAAGGATCTAAAGTACTTGTTAGAAGAAAATACAGATGGATGCAGTGAGCTGGACAGGAAAAGGCAGAGAGTAGCACAAAGCATGCAGTGTCAGGCTTTGCCAGGAGGGGGCGCCCTTTACCTCCCGTGGCCCTGACAGGAGTCCTGGGGGACTCTATCACATCTCTGTGGATGGATTTGGGCCGTGGTTTCCTCTGTTTGGCCCCCGCAGGACGCGGTTTGACAAGCGTGTTCATGTCCTCCATAAGCTTGAGCTGTTTTCTCCTCAGGTACTCCTGTTTGATAAATTCCCGTCGGGCTTTGTCTTCTTCCTTCTTCATGCGGTCTTCCTCTGCTTTCAGTCTGTGTAAAAAGACAGGTATTGAACTTAAGAATGGGGGGGGGGGGTGTTGGGGGTTAGATGTAGTTATTGACAGCTGGGCTGGGTGCTACCTAGCCTCTTCTTTCTTTTGCTCAAGCTCCGCCTCCAGCTGTTGTTTCCTCTGCTGGCTCTCCCGCTCTCTTCTCAGCCTTTTCTCCAGAAGCGCTGCTCGCTTTGTGGCCATGCTGTCCTCTTCCTTCATATCATCCTTATAACATGAACACATGATCAGAATGGGCATTAAGAAACTCTGTTAATGTGTTATGTTCAGGTCTATCAAGTATCTGAACAAGAAATCTCAAAGCAGTATACTGGTGTTGATGTGACCAGTCTGGAAGAGCAAGATATGCTACACTGCTTAGACTCCCTGCAGAACACTAACAACATAAAATAAATTATTTATTTGACTTAGTTTTCTGACCTAGATCAAACAGCTGCATTTCCTAGGGATCTGTCCCAAGCTAACCTCCTTTTGTGACTAAAAATTATTTCATATTTCATAGTCGCGCAACATTTCCCTGCGCTAAAGCTAGGATAATACGCCATTCTGGGTTACAACTATGGCCCTTAACAGATAAAACATCTATTTTTTTTTTTACATTTTTTAAATATGGCAGGCACATGCCTCCACAATCCTTAAGTGTTCTTGATAGCTGCTAGCGCATAGCACACCAAAATGTAACGTGCAAATTACCCCAAAAATGAAAATTCTGTCATTATGTTGTTCCAAAACCCACAAATTAAGATATCTTTAAAGCAATCCAAACACTTTCTGACTCTCCATAGACAGCAATGCAACTGACACGTTCAAGGCCCAGAAAGGTAGTAAAGACATCTTTGGGCGAACTATCCCTTAAAGTTCAAACTGCTTACAGTAAGCAAATACAATAAAAAATGCTTGCATTAGCATTAACCTCATGTGGTAGAGTTCGATTTTATTTAAAATATTTCTTCATCTACTGATTTAGATGAGGATCCTTTGACATGCATACCTTGAAAAAGAATCCACAGCAGGTTTTCTGATCATCGTCCAGATTTTCCCCTGAAGTCTCCTTCTCACCTTCCTCTTGCAGCACCTGTCCATCCAAGGGCTTGAGAACAGACAGTGGAACCTCAATCAGATTTTTGTTGGACTGATAGGTGATATCAACTGGCTCGGTGGGAGTGACAATGACGGTTTCCATTACAATCTGCGACAAAACCTCGGACACACTAGATTCCACGGCAGGCTTAATCTCATTTGTTGGCTTCTTCAGATGTTCTCTTTCCTCAGTTGGTTCGTTCTCCTTCTTGGTCTCCTCTCCCCTATCTTCTGGCTCCTTGGCTGGCAAGTCAGCATCTTCGGCTACAGCCCGTTGGGTTTCTTTGGTTGGGGAGGTGATGGTACCAGCAGAACATTCAATAGACAACGACTCAAAGCAGTGTTCTAGGTCCTTGTCCATGGCTTCTGCTCCTGATGGTGGTTTCTTCTCGTTTCCCAAATAAGAAAATGAGCAGGACACGGATTGAGATGGCGAGAACCTTCTCAAGCGTGGTATGCTGTCCACCGACTGTGGAACGGTCAGTACTCGGTTGAAGGGAGTGATCTTTAGCTCATTGGGTCTGGGTGTCCTTGGTGTCTTGGAATGGAAAGAAGCAGACTTCCTCTTAAGGTTTGTAGGGGAATGGTGCGTAGCTCTAGGAGAATCGGCAGGTGAGGGAGAGCCTGAAGAGCGTGCACCACTCCCTCTGAGCTCTCGCACCTGCTTCTGTGGCGAAGGTTGAGGTGGCACAACCCAAGCATGCTGCTCCCGCATCTGCATGATTACCTCCTGCTGCTGAGCCAGCCGCTGCATCTCACTCTGCAAGAAGCTCAGGGAAGCATTGAGCTTCTCAATGGAGCGTGTGTATTCCATCAGGTCCGCCTCGGATGTACCATCCTCACCCGCAGACTTCACCGGAGACTTGACGGGCTGAGGTGTCTCCGCTGGAGTCTTGCTTCCCTCTGAACTGGGAGTTTCCTCTTGAGAAGGCGAGGTGCCATCTATTCCTTTCCTCTTGACAACCGTGAGGAAAGCACTGCGTCCCATCTTCTGACGGTGCCGGGTAAAAGCCGCCTCTACTTTCTTCTTCTGAGCCTCAATGGCTCGACGCTTCTCCTCAAGTCTCATGCGAAGCTGCACCATTTCTGCAGCCATGGCCTGGGCAGGGTCCTTTGTTGGCTGATGTGCAGGGCTGACCTCAGGCGAAGGAGCCCAGGAAACAGAGTGAGGAATACCGAGATCTGAACTGTCTGGTGTTGTGCTTTGGGAAACAGCACCTTTGGCCTCCATGTGTGGGTTCAGTTTACGGAATTTCTGCTCAGCAAAGCTGGTCATCTTAATCCCAGGTGTAAAAGCGGGGGTGCTTCCGGCAGGGGACTTGCTGCTTAGGCTGCTGGGACATGGGCTTATAGAGCCCTGGCTATGGCAAGCTCTTGCCTCGAAGTCTTGATCCGTATCAAGCTCCATACTGACAGTACAATCCCTAAGGGATGAGTCCTCGTCTAGGGTCTCTTGGATGTCCTCTGTCCGCACATGTATGCCGGTATCTACTTCAGTGGTAGATGTGCTAGCAACCTCTTTGGACGTTTCTGAAATGGAGTCTAGCTCACCATCCTTTGCTTCGGGGTTCAATTCACTTTTATTCTGGAGGTGAAGAAAGAAGCCCTCACTGGGCGCATGGGCCCTGGGGCTCTGAGATTTCGTCTCTGAGTTGTGGATGATCTCAAGGGCCTCTTCGATGCTAGGTGGCCCTGAGCCATTTAAACGGCCATTATGATTTCCTGACAGGCTGTCAGGACAGACTTCCTCCTTAATACCCATGTTCTTTCCATTGACAGGTTGAAAAGACAGGTTTTTCTTAATGCCCCTGGTGCCGTGGGGCATCTTGAAACCAAAACCTTCAGTGCTGACAGACCGAGTCATCCCTCTTCCAGCGGGTGTTTGATTGGTGCTCTCTTTATCAAATGGGATTTCAAAGGATACTCCTTGAGCAACAGACCTGGAGAAAGGAGAGAGAATGGTATCCAACGGAATGTAATTTCTTTGTCTGTAAATCTCAGTAATGAGATGAATTTGCACTTACTTCTTTTCTTTGGGCCAAGTACCCATGAAGCTTTCCACAAATGACATTGAAGTTGATCGCTTGATCTCACCTGTACAAAACACATATAACTTATAGTACTGGGTGCATTTCAAATTTAGACTTTTATTTTAAAATCATAAAACTTGCTTTAGGCCTTTTAATTTTACCTGAGCCTGAAGTCTGTGGTTGAGGTCGGAGAGGGAGACTTTAACATAAACATACAAAAAAAATATGAGCATCCATCCAATTTTACATTTACATTTCAGAGACATTAAAAGTAAATAAAGCAGAAGGGGGACGTTTTCAATAAAAGAGACTTCTGATATACCTTGGTCTGTCTGGACTAGGAGGTCTTTCCATGAAACTTCTCTTTGTGACTTTTGAGATTGGCACAGATGGCAGATTTTTCAGTGAAGGGACTGGTGCTATAAACGACAAGACAAATGTGTCCGTTTACGATTGTAAACACCTTTTTCTAATAATTCTGGGAATAATATTCTATTGTAATATTAGTCTACCTTCAGTGTCCAGCACCTGAGGCTGGACGAACGGCGGCTTAACAACCTCGAACCACCAGAAGAGCTCAGCCATAAATACAAGATAGTTATTCTGGTAAAAACACACATACAAACAAACACACACACATGCATTAATTATACTGCAAGTATTTTTGTCCTAAAAAAATGTGCATGCTCATATACAGAAACTAGCACTGTTATATGTCTCTTCTCCCACAAGATGTCTCTGCAATTCTGGTAGCGCATGAACGGACACCACCTGAAGACAAGAGTGCGCTTTTCCTTCAAGTTTAATTAAATATCTTACAATGCTGAGGAATTTTATTCTGTACAGTATATACAGTATAGCTTTGTTTAAAATGTTGTCCAATAACACACACAACCTCTTCATGCTACGAACAACATCTTTATGCCAAGACAACAGAATTCATGACCTTGTATTCATAGAGGGTACCTGACATGATGACAAATGCCTCTGATACACTGTTCCCACTCAGCATAATTTACATCTAGCAGTTTAAAGGCACAGGGTAACCGCAGCAATTATCCAGGGCCACTCCCAGAAGACATTACCTCATCAATTTAAATGACTTTCAACAAAGAGTCCTTACTCCTTTTACAACCTAGAGTAGCTCAAAGCCACATCTAATGCATATAACCAAATTATTAAAGCATATATATTCATATAATCCAAGACATCATTTTCCAACAGACTTTAATAATATAATAACATTAATGTTACACAGTAGCAAATTAACAAAGACAAAGTCACCCATCGTCAATTAATTCAAATACTTCATGGTGAAATTCGTACGAAACCTCACTGATTTCATGCAATATCATGAAACCTAATCTACCACTGCTACTGGCAATAACTAAAGGAAGAAAATAAAGGGTTTCACTGGCAACATTTGTATTGAGTGGTACAGGGAGCCGAAGCAGGCACGTGTTTGAACCCAGATGGTGTTTGGCACATGCGTCCTCTCTCCCATCTGCCTGTCTACGTACTTATTCACACAAAAGGCGTGAACGTATAATTAGATGGCTTATCTGTAGTTTTAGGGAATAAAATGTTGCTTTTAATTAAGGATGTCAATTTAGTATCCATAATAATGCTTTCAAAATATGCAGCTTATTATTGGTATTGGGTTTAGTAATTGCATACATCAGTATCTGAGGAAGGACAAAAACAAATGTATTGAATATATATAGAATGCACAAATTGTTTACTATTTTCTCAAAATTCCATAAATATACTTCAAAATTCTATTCATTTGTTTATCTATTTGGATTTTTGGAACTTTCTCCTGAGAGCAGACCGGAAATAAAGATGACGGAAATGAGATCAGGTCACAATACAGTTGAAGAACATGCGCTAACCGCGCTGAACATTTTAATAAAAGGAAGCAGCTGGGATTAGATTAGCTCTGACAGAAACTGGGTCAAGGTTACAGCTCAGTAACCTGCTCTGAATTCCACCCGTATTTCTGAGATTCAGCTCTGAAGTCTGGCACTGCATCAGACTCTGCTCATGTCCTCTAACCAGAGGCTGTTCGGTGCTAATAAAACCCAACACGCTGTGAGATTTTGCTACCATTTGGGGAATAAGAGTTTAAACAAAAACCAGGTGGAACACTGATTCTAGTAGCATTGCTCTCTGACTAGAGTCGTGGTTTTAAATAACCTTGTTGCGGTTTAATAAGCATAGCCAGGTTTCCAAATCTTCATCCTAAAATGCCAAACTACATCTTGACCTTCTTCATATTCACAGCCACTGTGTGAAACCAACCGTTTTATTCCATGTTGATGGAACAGAAATGTCTCAACAAGAACCAAAGGCTTCTCAGGTTGACATGCCCGAAAATCTTGGCAGCAGATGTTCTTTCTCTCCAAGACTGAGATTAAAGACATAAAGACATAACATTGAGAAGAAAAAAAAACCTTCCACTTGATCCCAAGAAAGTCCATAGATACCATAGGTAGTCTCCAGAAAAATAGGTCTAGGCTTAAAAAACAACTCTTAGGCACGGTTTCAAAGCCAGGGCTTAGCCTAAACCAGCATTAAGCCATAGTCCAATTAGGACATTTAAGTAATTTGATAAACATGACTTTCATAAACATGAAAAAAGCATTACTGGAGTGCATCTTAAGACAAAACAAAACCACTGACAAGTTTTAAGATCAGTCAGCGCATGTTTCTCTCAATTGAAACAGCTCAGACTTACATTTTAGTCTAGGACTAGCCTAAAGCCTTGTCTGTGAAACTGGGGTGAAACTGGGGGCTAGGCTCTTGAGATCCTTCCATAATGGCTTATCTAATAAACCTACATTTAAATATCTTCGAGGCACGTTTAATGTGATTTTATTGCCTTTTTAGTCAGTAGTCTAGTTTAAGCACCACCAACGTTTGAAGGCAAGCCTCCCGCTTTTGGCTTTTTAACAGGAATAAAGCCAACTCCCACATGCTCCCCTATTGAGAGGAAATGACTCCAAATAAGGGCATCCCACCCGATCGCGTATGCCGTGGCCTATAAAAATCTGGCAAACCTTGATCTACAGTTATAAAAATGCATCAAGAACTCTAATGGCATTGAGATCTAAAGCGCTTCAAACTGAAACCAAATCTAGACTCAAGTTGTATCTAAAGGCTTACTTTGATGGACGAATGAGCATAGAGCATGTCCTCCAGATTGAAGTGGCAGCAGTGGTTCAAGTGCTCTTTGCAGAAGTCCTGGATGAGCTGCAGGTTGTACAGACTGTCTGGCAGCGACATGGTCTCCTTCAGGCAAATGTCTGCGAATCAAAGACGATTCTCAAAGTGCTACACTAATCACTGACAGAGATCATTTGGCATATTTGGTAGATTTGACAAGCACTCAGCCAATCAAAGAGAAGCTCATTAATCAGGGAGTCATGTGATTGACATTCGCCTTTGGAGATAAATGTAATTGCATCCATCATTTGATTTCTAGTCCTCTTCATCACTGTGATTGGATTAACAGTGAGTTAAGGATGATTTAAGTCACAATTTATAAATGAGTAGCTTAAGACTATTGTATTCACTAATTCAAAGCTAAACGGCTGGTTTGTAGCATGCTTGAAAATAGCATTAAAAATAATATTATATCTAAGTCACAAGTTTGTTTCCCTCCAGTGATCCAATCTCAATGTTTAAGAGGTTAAAGATATGAGGGAACCAAGAGGAGGAAGCTTATAGACTACTTCAAAAGGTTACTTCTGAGCATTTTAGTGTTCATATCATAGCAGAGAGTTTTAGAGTTTGTCAACTGAAATTTTTTGTAGGCTTTGAAACCACAGAGCCTCTTACATAACAAATCCCAGTATAACTCCTGATTATATTTACATTTTTTCCACAATTTTATTTTCTACGTAGGTTTTAATTTCTATGGTTTTATTGTGAAATGTTATGAAACAAAAACATTTGTCTGGCCTTTAACGACTTAAAAGTATTGCGTAATATTTGTCAAATATTAAGTGGAAATATAATATTGTACTTGTTTTACTCCTATACTTTTTTTTTACTATATAAAAATATGACTCTATTATTGTAGATATTGCTTTAAAGCTGAAATATTTTGAAAAAAAAAAAATTCTATTGCATGTCGTAGAATATTTTTTAAATATAGTAAAAAACACTATAAATAAAATAATATCAAACTTTTATTAGTACTATAATTTATAATATAAAATATTTAAATAATACACAACATTATTGTGGATATTGCTTAAATATTGCGGAAATAAATTTAATCATATACTTGTTTTTATATTAATAGAATATATTAAATTATTTAATATAAAAAATATAAAAACAAACACAGTTGATGATGTTGTTTAATGACATGTTATTAATTTTTTATATATATATATATATAAAAATAGAAATATAATAATATTAAACTTTAAAATTATTGTGAATATTATTTGATGAAAAACATTTGTCAACTGTTGTATATTTTTAAAATATTGTGAAAATATAATAATATCATACTTGTATTAATATTAATGTTAATTAAAATATCATTAAATAAAAAATAAACAAAAGTAGTAAATATTATATTTTATTGTTTTGTTTTTAAATGAAATGTTATAAATATA
>JAUMHQ010000087.1:8177501-8188821 GCA_032361165.1 Enteromius paludinosus
AATCTAGATTAAAAAAATTAATCTATGCCCACCCCTAATATATATATATGTTTAATGAATACTTAATCGTAACCTAAAATAGGAAAAAACTAACTAAAGAATAATTAAGCTAATTAATATAAAAGCTAATTTAAACATGTTTTGATGTAAAGATGTTTTGAAAAATACGCTCGTTGTTCTTTTCCATCCAATTACAATGAATGGGTCTCTCAAGCTTAAAAAATGACAAAAATGCCATAAAATTAAACTGCTTGCATATTAAATGTCAGCAAATTTTATGCCAAATGTATGTGTGTGTGTGTGTGTGTGTGTGTGTGTACATGTATTTCTTTTGTGTAAGTAAATGAAGAATGAAAGACTTGAAACAAAAATAAAACATTATAACATACAGTATGAAAAATGGATATAAATTGAGTTTCTCTGATCTGGAAGAAATATCAAACCATAATTTTTCAATCGATCTTATTATTTTAATTGTGTTTTCAGTGTCATCTCCAGTGTGAAAGGTACCATCAGCATCAAACCGATGCCTAACGCCAAGACCTTTGTGAATGGACATCTTGTGTCTGAGTGCACCGTTCTCCATCACGTGAGTTCCTGCCGCGGCGCTGGTTATAATTTCTGCACCTCCACATCAATCATCAAACTGTTTATTCGTTTATTATTCCAGGGAGACCGTGTGATTCTTGGAGGTGATCACTACTTTCGGTTCAACCACCCGGCCGAGGTTCAGAGCGGGAAGCGCTCTTCCTGCTGGAGCAGTGGAGACGGTCAGAAGGACTTTGAGTTTGCTAAAAACGAGCTGCTGTCGGCTCAGAGAGCTCAGTGAGTACAGGCCCTCTACTGCAACTCATTTTACTGAAAGAACCGTACAATTGCCACCCATTAATTAAAGAAAATGTTTGAAAGAAGGCCAAAACATCACGTCATTCGTAATTTATCTTCTCAGGCTTGAAGCAGAGATCGAGGCGGCTCGGTTGAAGGCCAAAGAGGAGATGATGCAGGGAATTCAGGTGGCAAAAGAGATGGCACAGAAAGAGCTGAGCGAGCAGAAGAGTCAGTACGAGGAGAGGATCAAAGCTCTGGAGCGAGAGCTGGTAAGCTGTTAGCAGACGTGTCTGTGCGTAGCGTGTGTGACTCCAGCTAATCAAACGCTTGTTCAGGAGGAGGAGAGTGAACGCAAGAGAGAGCAGGAGCTGGATAAAAAGAGGGTCGTCAGCCAGATAGAGCACCTGCAGACAGCAAAGAGTCTGCTGGAGCAGGAAGTCACCACCCATAAGAGACGTCTGCAGATGGAGGCCAAGGCTACTAGACAGGTACAGAAAGACCTAAAAAAATCTAAATTGGTGCTATTCACTTTCTTAAAGGGCGAGTTAGTTCATCCAAAAACAATGTATTTATCCTCTGGCCACTACTTTTTTCTTCAGTAGAGAACAGATTTTTAGCTGAAACCATGCTCCTCGGTGGTTCAAAAATGTCACTGATAAAAAACAAAAATCCGAATAATAATATAAATATATTATATACAAAATACATACAGATAAAGAAAAAAAAGGTAAAATAAAATACACATATCCATCTATATTTATATACATTTGTTGCAGTTAATTATTTATTCAGTACCTGTTTTTACTTTTATTTTTTTAGTTGAAAATATTCTGAATATTTTCAGTTTATTTGTTCAGTTATGGTCTATTTACTTTATATTATGTTACTTAATAGTTACATTATTTAGTTAGATTTGACTTTTATTGTTTAGTTCATTTGTTTAGCAAAGGCTGTACAGAAGATGGCTTCATTGTCTTTTAATTTGTGACTCGTTGATTTATTTATTTTTTTTCATAGGCGATGGCTGATCATGATATCCGGCATGCTAAGATTGTGGAGGCTCTGGAAGCAGAGAAGAGGAAGATTGCAGACGATCTTGCCCAGATTGAGAAAAAACGTGCTCTTAAAATGACCCAGACCCCTAAAACGGGTACATGCACACTTTAAATTGAGAAGACATGGGCTTGTCCATCCAAACAGCGTTTTATTCACCACACCTGTGTTCGATGTTTTCAGCCTACCCGCAGTGGGATGCCTTGAAGCTGTCTTTGATGATTGAAGAAGCAAACAAAATCAGTGCCAAGCTCAGAAAACACACAGTCTTCAGCAGGTACAGCTATTTAGTGCAGTAATGCGTTTAATTAAACAAAGACGCTGATCCAGGAACAACACTGCTACAGTATTAACCAATCAGAGTTTATTATTAGGAAAAAGTGTGTTAAAATTGTTATAATGTACATTTTATTTAAAAATTTTAAGGGCTAAAATCAGGTCCTTGGTGTGTCTACCAAGCAACACAGTGTGAAAAAGATTAACCCAGTAAATTTGTTTTAGTAAGGCTTTTTCTGCAAGCTTCCCACCAAGGCATCATCATTTTGATTTGGCAAGCAATGACGGTGTACCAGTTCAAATGCTTATATTGCTGCTGCCCTACAGATCTAATATAAAAGTGCAATTTATTTCCCAGCGATTCACCTTCACAGGCATAATTAACCATCTGTTTTTGTAACTCCTGTGTTTTTAATGTAAACATGTCAGTCAGAATCAAAACGGATGTTTTTAACAGGTACGAGCTGAAACGGTGCAGATCTATTCTGGAAAAAGAGGCGGGTAGTAGCAGCCCGTTTGCGTTTAAAGAGCCAGGCATGAAAATCAGCCTTTTCTGCTTTCACTCAAATTAGGCATTTTCAAAATTATATAATTGATGATCTATGTGGCGTTTTGAGCTAGAACTTCACAGACACAGTCTGGGGACAACATACAATTATATTACATATTGTAAAATGGGTATAATATGTCAATAATAAAGTCATGGAAATAGCTATAGGGAATATTTTCCCCCCTTTTAATATGGAATGTTAGTCGGCTACAAATTGCTCTTTATCTGCTAATTACAGGAACGTTTATTGTGTCAGGATGCAATCAGATATGATTTTGTGCTTTCATAACAGACATGAGGCAACGGATAAAGAGAGCGAGGGTGGAGACGCCCAGCTGCAGGTCCAAGTCCAGAACACCAAACTGGGAATCTCCACCTTCTGGAGCCTGGAGAAGTTCCAGAGCAACCTGGCTGCCATGAGGGAGCTTGAGCAGGTGGATTCATAAACGATGCTCACCTAGTTCATACCTGTAAACCTGCCTCTTTTTTTTTTGTATATTCTAAGCGGAGTACACATTTTTTATTTTTTTTTGCAGATTTCTTTTACGTTCCGCCTTCTTTGTCTATTTTCGAATTGCCTTAGTGAACCACAAAGGCAAAAATCCTCTAATGCGCAGTGTTTTTGATTCATTTATACAGTGTAAGCGCTAGGGATGTCACAACTCTTATAATACTAATAGAAAAAGATTACCTCTCTCAAAAGAAATTGTGGTAGACATAAAATATACCATGGTTTTCTGGTGACAAGACTTGTTTTTGTTAATTTGTTGCAAAAAAATAACATAACTCACTATTGTGTGCCATGCCATCAGAATCTAACTGAAAACTGTGGTAAAAAACCCCAAAGTATCTATTGAACCATGAGCTAACTGTAAGTTTATATCTCTAGTATGTAACATTTCTTAATTATATATTGTATTTTTTTTGTCCCTTTGCTTGTAATTATTCTTATTTTATCACTGGGTCTTTACTTATCTTCAGTGAGCTTGTTTTTCTCTTTTTTTGGGGGGGGGGGTGAAGACTTATGAAAATTTTTTGTTTTCAAAGATTTTGATATCGTAAAACGTGATGTGTATCATTATCGTGAAATTATATTACTCATATTGTGATTAGGGTTGCAAAAAGGCGGAAAACTTCCAGTAAATTTAGGAAATATTTCAGAAAGTTTGGAAACTGTCAAGGTCTTTATTTAATATTTTGTCTTTATTTCGTTATATGTAGTGTTTAGCGTTGTTTTATTTTTTGTGTAGCGCTTGACATTGGAAACGTTGCACCACACTTGATTTGAACAAAGTGCTGCTGATTATTTAGCGCAGAGCTTACAATAATATACAGGCCATTTAAAGCGTGTTTATTTCCTTGTAATTAGCCAGTAACTGCAGGAAGCATGTAGTATTGGCACTTGCTCTTATTATCGTAAAACAATCTGCGGCTAAATCAAGTCTGATGTTTATTGGCTGTAGGGGGAGAGCGCCTCTAAAGATGACGACGTGTTTTACGACCCTAATGATGAGTGGGAACCAGACCTATCCGCCTCTTCCTCAACCTCATCTTTCTCTCGCAGAAGGTATTTGAATTTAGTATTTCTGTGTTGAAGAACGAAAGAACAGGAGCGTGCTTTGTGCCCAACACTGGTGAAGTGAAATCTTTCCACTTATAAACCAAGCCCAATGGAAAGCAACGTTCCTGCAGCATTTTAACCCATTTTCTTTGCCTACAAGTGTAACTACAGCCAGCTCATAGATATTCCTCAGCTCTTGGCTTCCTCTCCTCTCTATCTCTTTAACTGTCTGAGCTGGATGAGCAGTAAACATCATGCAATTAAGTTATGTACATCATGTGACTTAAGGAAGCAGGGTTAACTGACTGATAATTATTGTTCAAGTCAAGATCTAAGGTCTGATGTATGTGTATCTCTTATTTTCTGTGGCTCAGGAGTAGAAGTTTGCTGAAGAGCAGGAGGATATCTGGGCGCCTGTATGAGATCCGAGTTCACCCCATTCAAAGCTTACATTGTGCTCCCTCACAGTCTACTGGTAAAGTAGCCTTTATAATGTGTGTATCTTCTCTTCGACTCTTTGATTTTAGTAGTTTTGAAGACATAATTCACTCAGAGAGTAAATTTTAAAAAAAAATGTTGAAAGTGTTTTTTGTCAGTACAGTGCAAGTCAGTGGGGTCCAAACAATGTTGTTTTGGTTGCCATTGACTTTCACCAAATGGACACCGTAAAGATTTTCTTCAAAATTACGCCAATACAGGTAGCTCACTAGATTTAGGAGACCATTGGCAAACCGATGTTGTTTATTATTAACTGCAACTAATTAAAAAATATTAAAATGCACTACAGATATCACATAAAAAAACTGTGTAATCTCATTGGTTTAGAAGCCTGGCATAGCTGTATGATTCATTTTGTTTGTGTTTGTTTTTGTTTAGTTTTATTTTTGTGTAGCATCTCACTTTTGTTTTTGTTTTATTGTTAAGTTTGGTTTTAAGGCTGAAATAAAATATAAATATTAGTATAACTATATAACTTTATAAAATTTGTACTACAATTACTAAATACAGTACTTAAATGATTAGGGCTGTAACCATACACGATATGAAAGTGAAATCGGTGTGATAAGGGTGCATCGCGACACACCCCGTGACTACCTTGAATTGCACGCAGATGACACGCTGTTTTGAAATGAGCTCGCGGCTCCCGTTTCTTTGCGTGTAGATCTGTTTTCCTCTGGCGTATGTGATTTACCGCGTGCGCCAGCATCAGTGGTGCGCTCGCGTGTTATTGGCATAGATTTGCCGGCATAGATATGCGACCATTTTCAGTTGTCGATAACGAGGGGTTCAAGTATTTACTCCGTGTGCTCGACCCCCGTTATCTATAACCAAGCCGGGCGCAAATTTTTAAAAAATCGTTTTTTTCTCCCACCCCCCACGAAAAAAAATCGTGATACGAACCGAATTGTGGGTCAATTAAGTCCAAATGTTCTTCTAAATACCTTGTTTTGTGTTCCGCATGCAGGATTTGAATGACACAAGGGAGTGAAGGATTTGGCTGAACTAACCCTTTAAGAGTTTCACCCAATGGACAATAAAACAAGCAAATGAAATCCCAGAGACATACACTCAAAGGATGACTAAGACATCCATATCTGGAGACTATGAGTGGACTCTTTTAACTCAGACCAGCAAGCAAACGCATAAAAACACCCTGAATACCCGATTATAAACTACACAACAACGCCCTGAAGCCAAAAAATTTCCATAAGCACCATGCACATTTTTCCCTTTAGCGGGTGGATGTTCTGTGGAGCTCATGCAGAAAAATGAGTCATCTGTGTAAATCGAAATCTTCTAGCTGTAAAGCATTATGGGTATCCCTCCTGCTGTTTTGTGAATGGAAACGGTACAAGAGTGGAATACCCGTGTGTGTCCATCTCATTTTTAATGTTCTTAAGTCTCCTTTGATGCATGTTTTCATTTGCATAACATTAGTTTTTTTTAATAGATTTTTAAAGAAGAGCATGTTGTGATTAATGTAATTTAAATGTTTTACTGTAAAGAAAATGTTAAATCATGTTTTGACTATTTTTGTTGTAAGGTTGTAGTTCCAACCCCGTAAGACCTTCGTTTATCTTCGTAAATCACATTGCATGATTCATTTTAATACTCATCTCCCATAAATTTTGCGCCTGTAAGAAAAACTCCCATAAATACTTATAATAAGGTCTTATGCAAAGGTGTCCTCGCCTTTCAAAACTAATTCTTCACTGCACATCTTTAGTAAATCCTGACAATACTATTTTAACAGCAAACATTGGTTTGTGCTTGCGAAAGTTAATAAATCTGGCTCGATAGCACATGTAAAGTACTTATCATTTGAGCATATTTCAAATGTAATTAATTCGGATGCAGAAAAAAAAACGGACATACAGCAGCACTTTCCAAAACATTCACTCTTCAAGATGCTTGCGCAAATACGGCTGATCTTTAATGCGATTGCGTGCAGCAGCACAAGAAAGCTCCCCATCACAATTCAGCTACCTCATAAATCTATAAGATTTGCAATAAACAGACTAGAATGATTTATTTTCGCACAGTATCAGTTGCTTTACTAATGTTCAATCTAAACCTTTTTTTTCCTACAGGAACGCTCTTTCGCCGCATTGAAAAGCACATTTTTTCTTAATGTGTGCCTTCAGCCCCGTACCCTATTCTTTTAAAAATACCATAAAGTGTCCTCTTCACAATGAAAGCTGTGATTTGTCGACATGACTTGACTCTAACAAGTGTGCTGGCAAAAGGTTTTCTCCCAATGCTTTCTCTTACCCTCACATTTCACCTTCAGATGCACAAGTACACACACGCAACACAGCACATCTTTGTGCTCTGATCCCTGTGAGAGGCGAGTTGTGTTTGGCAGTGGAGGTGATTAGCATTGGCCGAGTCACACGTGTGTTGACGGCCGCTCAAGGTGTGTGTGACAGTAAACACGCTCTTTTTGGCGAGAGTGTAAAGAATCTGGAGCTCTGCGGGGCTTTGTTGGTCAGTGTGTGTTTGTGATGCATGGAAGGAGTCTTTGAGGGCAGCAGAGATCGTGGATGATCTACGAGGCATTACATCGATGTGTGATGTGAAGAGAAGCATTGAGAGCGAGAAAGATGCCACACATGACAATTAAAGAGAGGCATGCATGGGGAAATCGCTGGGCTCGTCCTGCGAGTCAAGAAAGGGATGTCATTCTGTCATTAAATACTCATCCACATGAAATCAGAAAGTCGTCTAATCTGACCCTCCATAGACAGCAACACAACTGAAATTATCCAGGTCCAGAAACATAGTAAATGTTCTCGCTCTCGTGGTACTTCGATGCCATAAACCAAACGGTGGCTGCAGCGCTCTTCAAGTCAAACACACCAATTGTCGTTGTGCAAATGATGCACGATTTTAGCCCCCCGATTTTGAACTGCTGACAGGTTTTAAGAAATTGCAGGCAAATGCCCTAAATCACAGGCAAATCTGTTCTCGTTCACGTGAGTAAAAATCACACAGTTTGAACTATCAAAGACACGATCTGAGAAAATCGCAGACGAGTCATCAATGCCCGTGAGATGCTAAATATCTGGACCTATCGGCATTTCAAAATCATGCGAATCAAATGTGTTCTGACTGAAAATAACATCACCGATTACCTACAGCCAATGAGAGCGCAACATCCAGGGCAGCGGGATGTTGGGGGAGGAGTTACGAAGGTATAGGACGTATATCCTCCTCCATAATCTTCTTTTCGCTGCTAATGAGCGCACATGCAATTTGTACGGCAAGCTTCTTTGCGCTACCGTTTTTAATAACAATCCCAGTCTCACATGAGAACTCCGGCCTTGCACACGTGACCTCGCGTTGTTTCCATGTTCTTGCAAGCTCGATATTGTTGCCGATTCGTCCTATTGTAAAGGCATGCTGTATGAAACCCCCTGTCGCCGATCGCGACTAAATGCTAGACCCGATAATCATGCAGTGTCAAAACATCTGTGACGAAACTACTTTGAAAATCGTGCAGTCTGAACTCGGCATTAGCAGTATTTATTCACTTCTTGTATCTCCCCTTTTATGCAATCTCCACCCCCACACCTTACCCCCCTTGAACTAACCCCCCTTTTCAAAAAGTTTTTCAAACCAGAGGTGTGAAAAAGCACCTCTGGAACAAGGGGGTTTCACGATAACGTAGGCTATTCCACTTCCTATTCCAGGCAGATTTGTAACATTATTTCCCTAATGGCAGACCCCACTGTGGGGGTCAGGTGTTCACCACGGGGCCCCCTCAAAGCATGGGGCCCAGTGCGACCACACTAGTTTCACCACCCAAGGGGAGACACTGCTTATGTCATTGACCCAGATATATTTATGTACAACCCACATTTATACACCTATTTGTTGTTCAGAAGCTTAACTATACAGTTATGGTCAGTTAAGTGACATAATGAGGCATAAAAAATACATAAGATAAATAGAACAATTATTATGAGTTAAGGTAATATATGACAAGGGATTACATGAAAGGAAAATCTGCTGAAAATCCAAGATGGCGATGAGTTTAGCATTACATCCTCACCAGTGGATGCTCTGCAGTGAAAAGTGCTGTCAGAATGAGAGTCCAAACAGCTGATAAGTGCATCACAATAATCCACATGTCTTATCAATTAACATCTTTATTGATGAAAATCTGTGTGTCCGTGAAAAACAAATCCATCAAGAAATTTTTACTTTAAGCCATAATCCATAATAACTCTTCCCTCTGGTAAAAAAGTTAATCTCCCTTCGCCTCCCACATCAAAATCCACTCACATATTTGTTTAGAAATTGACCTCCTGATCTTTTCTCACAAATCAAATTTTTCACGAATCAATATGAATTCGAGGACTCATACTTTAGCTGGAAGCGATGGTGTAAGTTTAAAATGCTTTAAAGATAGATTTGATTCTTGCAAACACCCAGCTTTTTGTTTTGTTCTGTGTTTCAGCTGGGATCTGAATGGACCGCACCAGGAGAATTCACCAAGTTCAGGTCCCAGGTGTCCAAGTCCGTGCAGTAAGTACACACTGTATACACACAGTCACATCTTAGGACGCTTTGAGCCAATTTATGGCGCTGTGGGAAATTGCATTGTGCAGATTGAGATCATTAATACAGAAATGTGCGTGCTGTGTATGTTTGTGCGTATCACTTCCTGCCGTATTGTCCAATCAAAGGCCTTTGTAAACAAACCGCCCACACTCATGTCTATTGATGCAGTTATTTTACCCCTGATGGTGTTGATTGGGTTGGTAATTGGAGGAAATTGCTGGTCTTTATCTGATCGGGCATTTAATGATCGCCTTTCTCCACTCGGCTCAAAGCGCTCACATCATTTACAGCTGTACAACTGCTGTGATTTAAATATCACATCGAAGAAAGAGCAGCTTCGCTTTAAAGATAGAAACACCTTTTCAGCTTCAAATAAGTACGCGTACGAGCGGTCGATTAGCATATCGTATTTCTAGTCTTTCCTGTTTCAGCCAGTAAAGCTTTTTAATTCAGCACTCTGCACTAATTCTCCATTAATAATGGCTTGGAATGGATCTGCTGGAATTAGCAGTGGGTTTGTTTCCATATGTGTGGCTGTAAAGCGATCCATAGCCTGGCCTTTATCTTGAGTGTATTTAATAATGCATAAACGAATCCGACCTCATTTCATGAACCTGAGTGTATAGATAGTAACCTCCGAGGCACCTTTTTAGATTTGTACTCCAGCAGATAATGCACTGCCTAGATGATTAAAGCCTTTATATTTAGGCATTCCGTTTTGTAAATGTAATAGATCATAGACATCTGGGGTGCCAGATTGTGGCTGTGTGTAATTTGGCAATCTTGTATAATTCCACCTTTTGTGGCTCTGTGATTATATGGATAATGTAAATGTCTCGTATTCTCATATATGATGCTAATAAATGTACACTAGCATTCAAAAGTCTGGGGTCAATAGGATTTTTGAATCATTTTATTCAGAAAGGATGTGTTAAACTGATCAAAAGTGAAAATAAATATGTTTGTAGTGATACAGAATATTTTAACATACAACTCAGCAAATATTCCTGAGAAAGATTGAATAAATTGCTGTATAATTATTGCTGTCAAATTATTAATTGTGGTTTATTGCATCCAAAATTAAAGTTGTATGTGTACTGTATATAAACATATATTACATGTATATACGTTTATATATTTATATTATTATATTTTATATTATATATATAAATATATTTATTATATAAGCATTTTTTTTAATATATGCATGCATGTATATTGATTTATATATATGTAATAAATCTGCACAGTACACACTCATATATTGTGTAAACAAAACTTTTATTTTGGATGTGATTAATCGCTGTAAAGTATTTGACAGCACTAAAATAAATGAATGTTTAAAAAAAAATCATAGTTTATAAAAAATGTTAACCAGCACAATTGTTTCCATCATTGATAGAAATCAGAAATGTTCCTTGAGTAGCAAATCAGCATATTAGAAATATTAATGAAGGGTCATGTGACCCTGAAGACTGGAGTAATCATGCTATAAATTCAACTTTCAACTATAAGAATATTTTCGAATATTGGTATTTTTGATCTAGCAAATGCAAATGGTGAAAATTATTTCAAAAATATAAAAAATGGTACGGACCTCAACTTTCGAAAAGCACTCTATATAAATATTGTTTTAATGAAAATAATATAGATTTTTAAATTATGTTTTTAATTATATGTAAGGTATTTTGACATTTCAGCTATACTTGATCATATATTTAATCAAAAACATGATATCTACACTAGGGTTGTTCCGATTCCGATACTAGTATCGGAAATGCTGCCGATCCCACAAAAAAATCTGGTATCGGTATCGACGAGTATTTGAGTCCACGTACCGATCCGATACCATTTTCCTAAACATAACCTAGTTATGCTAGCTTTGCTTAACGCTGCAAATCGGAAGTAAATTCTTCTTCGCTGCTCAGAATGCAAAAACAGGAAGTTGTGTCGTGTTGCCACAAGCAACCACTGTTTAATGGCAG
>JAUMHQ010000087.1:8199279-8213171 GCA_032361165.1 Enteromius paludinosus
GGCGCAAATTGTTTTAAAAATCGTTTTTTTCTCCCACCCCCCACAAAATTATTTTAATGATATTTTAACTTTGTCTTAACCAAATATGACTCGACGCCACAACACGCGATATTTCTATTTCTGCAACGTTGCGGCTGGAATAATAGCATACAAACTATACAACAGTAGATAATCTCAGGTGATTATGTGCTTTACAAGTTAAACTTGTCCAAAATGAATATCAATAAATGTCATATCGCGTTGCCTTACAGCCCAACTGAAAGCAACAACAGACAGTTTACCTCAGATCTTGAAAATTAAAGGTCAATGCAAAGTGTGCAATCTATAACAGAGATGTTATCGGTCACTCAGTATGTACATTCAATGAAGATATTAATGAATTAGATTATAAATGTATCTATTTCGTTACGATATTTGATTGATTCTGTCAGAGCCAAATTGCTTGTTGCTTGAGACTCCGTCCACACGAAGCCGGTGCGTTCCCTATCCGATAATTTTTTCCCTCGTTCAAAAAAAAAATTGCGTAAACACGAATCCACTGAAAACGGTGTAGTATATATGCCAGACCAGTATGGGGCGCTGTAATTCTGCCATAGAGATACACTATAAACGGAGAAGAAGACTTTGAGCATGGGCATAACCTTGCACGCTGTATACGAACCAAGACGCAGCCGACACCTGATTTGATGACATCATCGTTTCACAAAATATACAGATTGGCTGTACACACGTCATTTTCAGATTTATCCACTTTGGGACCCGGTTTAAAAAAATAGCGATTTCAGTCTCCTAAAACGCCGGATCCGTGTGGACGAAACGCCAATACGATAAAAAATTTATATATATACAGCGAAACGCGTCTCCGTGTGGACAGGCCCTGAATCTTCAAGTGTCGTTAGGACACGGTGTGAAGGACCACTTTGTGACATCACTAATACCAGAAGTCAACTTTGTAATCCAAACGAGCCGTTCATTGTAGTTCTTGAGAAGAGATTTAAAAAAAACGAAATACCTTCTTTTGCAGTGGATTTGGAGGTTTGTAACTTTGTTTACCTAAACATACGCAAAAACTAAAATTGAAAGCATAATAGGACCCCTTTAGCATTTCAATTTGTATTTACAGTTGATTGCAGTCGTAATTCATTATATTAACACTGTTTTGTTCATGTATTTGCAGGCATCACACTGGTCAGCTGGTCACAGCGGTAATCTCAGCAACAGTTCGAGATGTTTCCAGGGCGGAAAATGTTCCTGTCTCTGTCCAGTACACCCTATCCTCTGGGATTAAGGTAAAAACTGAAGTGAATATATTTGATTAACCTCTGATGAAGGGTTATCTCTGTTAACTAAAACCAAACCCTTAGAATAAAAAACTAAATATAAAAATACAACTGTAATAGTTTTAAATTATATAATTTTTTTTTTTGTCTTCTTTAGGCGGAGTATTTGAAACAAGCCACTGCCGTCTGCGTCTTCTGGGATATCATGTAAGCCAACGTAATACTGAACATAAAACATGTGTCATGTCATGAGTCTCGTGTTTGGGTCTGATGTAGTGTCTCATGTCCAAAGGGAGGGTCATTCAAGTGCTTGGTCCGAGAAAGGGTGCAGGGTTCTGCCTTCTCCTCCTGATGTCACTTCCTGCTTCTGCAATCACACCACCAATTTTGCCATCCTCATGAATTATATGGAGCACAGGGTATGTTTAGACTTTGTGTTTTCAGCTGTAACGAAAATTTAACATCAACAGCTTTGTGAAACTCATGTTTTCTCATTGTGCCTTCCAGTTAATCTCAGTCAAAGTGCAGTCGATTTATTTTGAATAGGTAAAAAATAAACTAACGAAGACCCCCGCTAATACACAATAAAACACCAAAAAACTCAATAACATTATAAAAAACAGGATTAAAAAAACAACAAAAAAAACCCAAACTAGTTATATGTTTTTGCAAATAAACTTCATATATTGTTTTTATTATACTAGATTTATTTATTTATATTACTTATATTTGTTTACAGACAGACACAGGACACAAACTAATATGTACAAATGTAATAAAAATAGACAAACGTAAATGTACATAATTGCATAATAATATATTATATTATATATTATTTATCTACAGTACTTATTTCATTTATTAAATAATTTATACTAAAATATGGTACATAAAAACTAATATAAATAAATATATATGTATGTGTGTGTGTATGTGTATATATATATGTGTGTGTGTGTGTGTGTAGAATAAGATATGATACTCAATTAATTGGGTGCTATTATTATTATCATCACTATTATTTATGAATTAATAATAACAACAATAATTCAATTAAAAAAAATCTTATTTATTTTACAAACTGTGTAAATATATATATATGTGTGTATATAAATCTTTTTATACTAGTATAAATATAGTACAATATGTAAGTTATTGCATGAAGAGTGTTAATAAGCCAGATTGATGTTTCACAAAAAAAAACCCTGTCCTCACCAAACACATTTTCTGTTCGAACACAGTCTGTCCAATAGAGGTCACTGTTAGCTTACAAACGCATGCGAGGCTTAATCACAGTGTTTGTGGTTTGGTATTGAGCATTATATGAGAAGTTTGTCTGCAGAACTTCATAAAGAGCAAATCTGATCTGCCCAAGCGCCGCTCCAGCGCAGTAATGGCATCAGTCCTCATATCCACAGTAGTTAACGTATATTTCCAGACAGTTAGACTGAGCGTAAGGAATACGAGATGCTTGTGTTTTGATGGGTCTTCTCCCTGCAGTGGAGTGCTAAAGAGGAGAGCGTTCTGACGAAGCTGACGTTTATCGGATCCGGAGCGTCTCTCTGTGCACTGGTGGTGACCTTGATGCTGTTTACCGTGTTAGAGTAAGTGCTTTTCACCGATGCACTACCTGCATGACAAGAGCCGTGCGCTTCTGTTGGGTAAACACTGCATGATGTGCTCTGGCAGCGCTTGATTCGCTCTCTTTTATGATGTCTACCTTCCAGTGTTGGGTTCAGAAGGGTCACGACAGAGCAAGTTTTGCTCGACTCTCAGCAGCGCGCCTTGTCAATAGCGCTCGGTTCTGAGGCCGGATAAGTATTGAAAAGCACTAATCGGCTAATTAGCGCTCGGTGCCAAATGAGCCCGAAGCTGAAGTTTTATGGTGGCATTACAGGGGAGTTAATTAAGGGGAAGGGTCACACAAAGAGAGGTTAATCAGTGGCGTATCAGCCAACCTGCTTTCTTAAAGAGATTGATGGCCTGTTTGCTGCTAATCAAACCACACACATACTTCATCTGTGTTACTGAAATAAATGCTGTTTTTTGCCTTGTTCTCAAAATGTGTTTGTATGAATGTGAAATATGTGTATATGACAAAAAGTGTTTTTTGTGTGTGTGTGTGTGTGTGTGTTTTTTTTTTTTTTTTTTTTACAGCATCCCGAAATCAGATCGGACATCAGTTCACAAAAATCTTTTTGTGTCTCTGATTTGTGCTCAAATCGTCCTCCTCTGCAGTGGTTCTGCTGTTCACATTAAGGTTTGGTGTTTTTTATAATATATTAGTTGTTGGTATATTGTAACAGAATATTGAATCAATTAAGATGCGAAATCAGTTGTAATTATTTGTTATTTTTTACACAGCAGTGTTGTTTTAGAATTATTTAAATGCTTGATTGTAGTTTTAATGAATATATATTTTATATTAATGAATTTTAATTAAATATATTTTATTATAATGATTGTAGTTTAATTATTTGTAGTCCTTATAATTTTATGAGGCTTTGCCATTTTCATTTTATTTATTTAATGTATATTTTTAGGATTAATTTATTTTTTTTATGTTAGTACTTCAACCTAAACTTATTTCCTTATTTCCTTTTACTTAAAGTTTTAACTTTATTTCAGTCATTTAACATTTTTTAAAATTATTCTAGATTTAGCTTTAGTTGATAACAGTCAATATTTTATGATATTATTTGTAATGTTTTTTTTTTTATATAAAATAATATAACACTTTACAATAAGGTTTCATTTGTTAGGATTAGTTAACTACTTTAGTTTAAATAAACTCACAATGAAAAATAGTTTCATTGTAGTTAATTGTTACTAATACATTATTCAAATCAAACGTTTTATCTATCAATATTTTAGTTACTGAAAATAAACCAACAATGAACAGCTGTCATTTAATTAACTAATGTTAAGAAAGATTAATAAATACTGTAACTTAGTGTTAATGTTATATAGCTACCAAATAGAAAGTGTTACCAAAATAATTAATAATAAAATAACATATATATATATATATATATATATATTATATACAGTATATAAAATAAAAATAAAATATACAGTTACAATATAAGCCAAATACAATTTTGAATAGTAATAATATATATTTCTTAAGTTTAGTTCAGTAATGTGGAAGTTTTTTTAATCCAATTTCAGCTTTACCTAACAGTTTTTAATTTTTATTTTATATATCACAACAGCACTGCTGTATACAATACACTGTAATTATTTTTAAAACTGTGATGTACATGTGTTAATAATATTAATGTAACAGTCTGTTTAATCAGTATCAGATGCAATGTCATGTGTTACAGTGTTTTTACCATGTTGAAGGTTTTATTAAATGCTATCAGGGTTATGATTTCGAATTTTTGTAAAAAGGAAACTAAGTCTATTTCTAGAACGAACTCAGTAGCAGCAGTCTGACAGTGTCTTAAAACAACATTAGTGCTGCGGCCATATTTGGCATGGGATAAGCTGTGTGGCTGCTTGATCTTTTGACCCCTGACCGCCTGCTCTTTGACCTTTGCCCTGTAGGTGGCCTGCACGCTTGTGGCCGCTCTGATGCATCTGTTCTTCATGGCAGCCTTCAGCTGGATGCTGGTGGAGGGCCTGCTGCTCTGGAGCAAAGTAGTGAGCGTTAATTTGAGCGAGGACCGACACATGAAATACTACTACCTGATTGGCTGGGGTAATGCGACTCCGCCCCAATCTCCTCTGTTGTACCGTGCAGTTATTGATCAGGTTCAAGAGTACAGGAATGCAGGTGTCCAGTTGATTCAAACTAATAAATTAACTGTAGAAAAAACGCATTTATATTCCACCTTATACAGTGAAGTATCTGCACACTTAAGTCACCCTTAAAATGTGTTTTAACTTGCTTTTATATGGAAAAAAGGAAAAAAAGCATAAACGTTTTGATTCGTGTGGTTGCCCAGGTCTGCCTGTGCTTATCGTGACCATCACGCTGGCCTCTGCTGCTGGGAACTACTCGGCGGACGGTCACTGCTGGCTCAGCGTACAGAACGGCGTCATATGGGGCTTCGCAGGACCTGTCCTCTTCATTATTATGGTGTGTCTTTACTTCTGTCATTGTTCTCTTATATAATCATGATAATGACAATAACAAGTGGTGAATAAATAAATAAATTAATTAAAGAAGGAATGAGTAAAAAACATGACAAAAATATTTTATGTGTGTTTACGTATTCGCAACAATAATAAACGTAACATAAATAAAAAACACATACAAGTATAAAATATATAACTAAATGTTTTATATATATATTTATTCATTCTTAAACATTTAGTATACAAGTAAGAATAGTGTATGTATTTGTGTGTGTTTTAGGACGGTAAAACATGCAATAAAGTGTGTTATTTATGGAATATACTGTACAAGAAAAAAGTATCTGAAAAGCAATCGTGGCCTAATAGATAGGGAGTTGGACTTGTGACCCAAAGGTTGTGGGTTCGAGTCCTAGGTCCGGCAGGGATTGTGGGTGGGTTATTGAAAAATCAGCACTCTCTCCACCTTCAATACCACGACTGAGGTGAGACCCTTGAGCAAGGCACCGTTCCCCCAACTGCTCCCCAGGGGCCGCAGCAATGGCTGCCCACTGCTCCGGGTGTGTGTTCACGGTGTGTGTGCGTGGTTGTTCACTTCTCACTGCCGTGTGTGTGTGTGCACTTGGATGGGTTAAATGCAGAGCACAAATTCCTAGTATTGGAAACCATACCTGGCCACATGTCACTTCCCTTTTCCTTTCCTTATAAGAAAAATGACGTAGGAACTTACATTCATATAAACATTGTATAAAGTTTATATTATTTTATGTATTATTGTAAAAAAAAAATATACACGCGTGTGGCAAAACGGTCTTTTAATTTTTGTAATATGCGTGCACTTACTTTTTTGTTGTATATTTAATGCGTATAATAACAACAGCAACAAAAAAGTAAAACAACATAAATAAATAAATAACATGATACATTTTTTATCAGGTGTGTTTAATAAAATAAAACATACACATAAAAATATAAACAATTTTCTATTTATAAACGCATGTAAGTTATTGTATTTTTATAATGTTACAGTATACAATATTTGTATATTAATATAGTGTGTTATTAACAGTTAAACATTTAAATGACAAAAAGTATTTGTGTGTGTATTAATTATTACAATAATACAGAACATTTGTATAAAGGTGATATTGTTTTATGTATATTTATACAAAACAAAAAATACATGTCTGGCAATATGTCTTTTTTTATATATTTCATTTTTAGTTATTCACTGGTGTTAATATTATAACATGCCAAAAACCTTGTATGTATTTATATGTGCGCCATATTTGGTATACATTTTTAATAGTTTGTATTATTACATTAATATATAGGTTGTGTAATAACAGTGTAATAATTATTACATTACTATATAACCTTCATAATGTTTAATTATTTTATGTATTTTTACATAATACAAAAATGACAACACACACACTCCTGTGTTAACATAGTTTATATATGTATATGTGCACTTACATATATAATATGTGTATGTTTAATATTTATAATTGTTTAATGTTTAATATTTTTTATAGATACTATATTTGTTAATTTTTTGTTGTTGTTGTAATATTTAAGGTGAATATCATGATTCTGACCCGTGTGGTCGTGATCACCATCACCACAGCTAAGAGGAGATCTTTGATGATGACTCTGAACAGCAGTCCAGAGGAGCAGGTCTCGGAGCAGATCAGGTGGGCTTCCTATCTTTCTCATGTGACCACATGGAGGCGCCCTTTCACAGCTCGTTGAGTCCTCTTCATCCTGCCTTTCTATTAAAATCTATTTGCACATTACAGCTTCTTTCAACATCAAATGTTTTGTTTGTTTTTTGGCCCATTAATGGAACGATTCAACATTTCCACAACCCCCCACCCCTCAAAAGTAAACTTTCAGACAGCTCGGTCACTGCAGGACCCCGGCGTTACTTCTTTTTTTTTTTTTTTAAGCTAGCCTGAGAATATTCGATTCTTGTGTCGGTTTCCAAATTCAGTAAATAACCACAACGCAAATTAAGCTGCCAACGTTTGGACGCGTCTGGACCTCCAGCGTCAGGCGCTGAGGTGGGGGGCCCTCAGAAGGCCCGAGGAAAATCAAACACACGCTTCCTCCGCTTGGCAGGGCCCATTCGGACCGCAGCTGGTTCGCTTTAGCGGTTACCTGAATAGAGAGGTAATTTTATACTAAACAGAATTAAAAGCGATTTAGCGTGGAAATTGTCACGATGTGAGAATAAGCAGCAGCTACTACTGTGACCCCCGAAATCTGTCTCTCTGTGTGTGTGTGTGTGTGTGACTGTACATATGCACTGATATAATCAAATAAAGTGTTTTTGGTATCGTTGGTCTGGTTTTAGGGCGGCAGTGAAAGCTGTGCTGGTCCTGCTGCCGATCCTGGGCCTGACGTGGCTCTGCGGCGTCCTGGTGCCCTTCTCCGTGGTGATGGCGTACGTCTTCAGCCTCCTGAACTCGCTGCAGGTGAGAGTGCTTCTGAAGAGATAATTGCCGTTTAACACGGAGGCAGCACACACTGAGAGCAAGCCTTATCCTGACTTCTGGTAAACGCTGGCGTCAAAACCTCTGAGAAGTTCAGTCCTTTTCCAGCGTTTCTGTTTTTGTCACTGACAGAATTATTTTTGGCGAAAGACAGGATTCCGAACGGATCTTTTGTTACTTCCTTTTCCCGTTAAATCGTTATTAACGGTTGGAGAGTTCGGCTTTAACGCAGCCAAGCTGCTTCGAAACATTCTGGGAAATTTAGCACATTTAGTCGTTTGTTTTAGTCATTCAATTTATTTCTAAATAGGAAAAACATGAATATTAATTTAATGTGGATACCACATTTCAGCAGGGATTAGATATACAAAATAGACAGAATATTGTTGTAAATTATGACATCAAATATCACATCATCTACAGGTATGTCCTGTTTTTAATTTTGGAGGTTTGTATTTTGTAGGAGTAATTACATCTGAAACTTAACATAATTTAACATTTAATTTAATATCTAAAATAATTTATCTCATTATTTTTTTGCGCAGATTAAAATTACAAATATTTTTTAAAACTTTGTGTTTTGAAGGCTAGTGTAATATTGTTTTTGGGGGGGGGTCGGGGTTGATTAAATTGCCTTTTTTACTGAATTATTAAATTAAACTGTCTGATGTATAATAAGAGATCAATTTAAATAACCTTTGAATGTTTTTGAAAAAAGTCTCTTCAAAGAAAACATGAAAAATATAAAAAAAATAGGTTCAAAACACAAAGCAGTGTGTTTTTATTTATAAATATTAGACATCTTGTTCTGTGCATGATTAACAATTCTGAAATCGAAAACACTTTTAGTTTTTTAAAGTGTTATTTGATTATCATTTACAATTATTTTAATTAATTACTAAAAGAGCCTGTATATTTATTATACTAATATGAGGTCCATATTAAAGCAGGCACCAAATCAAAGCATACAGAATATTGCACTGAATTGTTCAATACAACATCATCTGAGCTGCTTTTAATTTCACGGCGTCTGAAAATGTGTAGCTTTCAAAACGCAGAGCTGTATAATTTTGTTTAGAAACATATTTAATGGTGATTAACAATTCTGAAATCTGTTTAAATGTTTCTTTTTAAAGTATTTACTAAAATACAGTATATTTATTATGAATCCCATATTTAAGCAGGAACAAAATTGAAATAAACAGAATACTGCAATAAATAGTTCAAATATTACATCATCTACAGGTCTGACCTTTTGTATATTTGTGTTTCTAAATGTATTATTATTTATTATATTTATCTTATTCTGGGCATGATTAACAATTCTGAAATTGACACAAAAAAAAGAAGCTTTTTAGAAATGTACAAAAATATCTATTTGATAGAAAATATTATTATTTGAACAAAATATGACAAATACATATGTTTTAGACATTTAATATTTAATAAAAATGTATGAAATCAAAATATAATATATATATATCAGTCTGTTAGTTTTAAAACAAGGCAGTATAGTTTTTTTAAATATTTTATTTTAAATATCATAGAATAATTCTAATTTAAAATCATTTGAAATAATTTTTCAGTCCTGCCTTTAATCCAAATGATCTCATTTAAAGTCACGCTGTGCAAAGAGCTTTATAGAGAATATCACAGTGTGTTATTTCGATCAAAGACAGAAAAGTGTGTCATTCTTCATTGGTTCCAAGCCTGTGCTGTTTGAGTCCTTAATCAGTTGTTTCTGTAATAGAGCTGTGTATATCACAAGAAAATCAATAGAGATTTAGCCTGACTCGCATCATTAAACCACACTATAAATAGTGCATTTTCCGCACTAATTAAAAAATGGCTCAACACAGTCATAATTGATGTAGGCCTTTCTGAAACAAAGTCGCAGTTTAGTTGGTTTACTCGTGCTCGTTTTCTGTTGTTTGTTTGTCCACATCTCAAGCCATTTGAGAGAGGCATGTGTGTGAGGCGTCTCCTCTGAGGATACGTCAGCTAAACGTGTGTGTTTGAAGGTCAGAAAGTTTGTGGCAGATGTGGATGCTGTTTTTCCTTAGATGTGTTTTTATTGTAATCATGCTTTAGTTCGTACCATAAATATTATTTACAAATGGATTCATGTAGTATTCAAGTCGGTTTCTAGTGATTAAATATAATTTCTTGTCCCTGGAATCTGCTGTATCATCCAGTAACTTGACAGATTGATAGAATAAGTATGATTTGACATGAATCGAGTAAGGTTTGCTTTAGAATATTGAAAATTTATTGATTTTGTACTAAAATGATTTTTGAAAGGGGGAAAATTATTTATTTGCCTCTTTATTAAATATTATTTTTCATCTGTATGATTATGCGTAATAATAACAATAATAATAATAATAATAATGCGTAAAGCATTAAATATACAAAAAAAAGTTATGTGACATCAAAGCATGTAGGGGCGATGCTGAGGAGACTTCGGGACAAAGTACAATTTGTTTTCTATTTTAATATATTTTCAGATTTTTTCCTGTGATGGAAAACTGAATTTTTAGCGTCATTATTTCTTTTGTTATTTTTTTTTATAAATGTTGAAAACACTATAGAAAATAATATTTTCGTGGAAAGCGTGATATAATTCTTTAATGAACAGGACGTTTAAGATAACAATATTTAGTTCAAACTGAAATCTTTTGTAACATAATAAATGTCACTTTTGATTAATTTAATGTGTCCTTGCTGAATAAAAATATATTAAAATATACTGAATACACACACACACATGTATGTGTATATATATTTTTTTATGATAATTTTTTATTATTCATCTTACACACACACACACACACACACACACACATATACATATATATATATATTTTTATTTGATATTTTGTATTATTCATCTTAGACACACACGCACACACACACATATACATATATATATATTTTTTTATGATTATTTTTTATTATTCATCTTACACACACACACACACACACACACATATACACACATATATATATATATATATTTTTTTTCTTTTTAATTTTCATCTTACACACACACACACACACACATATATATATATATTTTTTTTTTTTTATTTTCTTGTTACACAGACACATAAACACACACATATATATATATATATATATATATATATATTTATTATTATTGTTTATTATTCATCTTACACACACACACACACACACACACACATATATATATATATTTTTTTCTTACACACACACACACACTATATATATATATATTTTTTTGTTTTGTTTATTTTATTTTTGTTTATTTATGTTTTTCATCTTACACACACACACACACACACACATATATATATTTTTTTGTTTTGTTTATTTTTTTATTTTTTATTTATGTTTTTCATCTTACACATACACACACACACACACACACACACACACATATATATATTTTTTTGTTTTGTTTATTTTTTAATTTTTTATTTATGTTTTTCATCTTACACACACACACACACACACACACACACACATATATATATATATATTTTTTTTTTATTTTTTATCTTACACACACACACACACACACACACATATACATATATGAGTAGTTGTAAAATAAATATTGGACTGTGTCCAATGGTGTGACGTAGCAAAAATTTATAAAGAAAATATTAACAAGTGTTATAAATTGCATTTTGTTTGCAATTACATTTATTTTGTATGTAAGCATGCATATATGTATGTGTATATATATATACCCCCTCCCCCATACACACTTTTCTTACAAATATATCACGAAGTATATACAAATAAATCTAAAGTGAATAAACAATCAGGCATTAATGAACACTTTTGAAATTAGGTATATGTAAATATACCCTCAGATGTTAGATGAAAGTTAAGTGAGCAGTCATTTGTAAATGATTATGAATTTTGGCTCCGAATCAGTCCAAACAGAAAATTATTTTTTTTTTGTGGGGGGAGATGCAGTATCCACAGGAAATCACCGCAGGCCTTTCTGTGATCGTTTCATGCGCTTGGATATTTTGCCAGCCTCTTCCTTTTCAAATGTGACAGGTGTAAATATAACTCCCATGTGTTAAACTCCAACCTGTTTTCTCACTCAATTCCACCCTTTGTTTTGCCCACGACAATACAATAAAACGGTGCCTCTGACCCAGCTGCGTTGTAAATTCAACCTTGTTAGAAAAACCAACCGCTTCAGAACTAGTTTGAAAGTTTGACGAAGTTGTCGACAATTCTCGTCAATGCAGGTTTTTGTGCGGCACGCTTTCAGTGTTTGTTTTGACGTGCGTGGAGAACGTACCCAGACTCGTTCAGAGCTGCAGACCTTGTGTTTAAGTGCTTCATATAGACGCTGCGAGCTCTTAAATACTCCGGTGCAGCCCGTGGTTTTTAAAAGGAAACAGAGACGGTGTGCGCTCGCATGAATGCAGACGGCACGGGCCGCAGAATGAAACATTCTAGCATCTGAAGCTGCTTTGATTGAGGATATATTCGTCATTTCATTGGCACGGCTGCTTTCTAAGCAACGCCCTTGAACATTTGAAGAATATAACAGGCGCACTTTATATCCTGAGGGCATTCTGAGTCCTAGATGGCCTTATGTGAAATTCCTATCGGGATTTTTTTATTTTTTTTTCTCCATGTTTCATTGTATTTTCAATAGGCGGCAATAACAACATAAAACTTAAGCCAGAGGACTTTATTGTTAAATCAATAAAAGGAATAATGTTGACAAGCCTTTTTCATTGGCCGCACTTTGTCGTTTTGTGTGAGGGAAACAACACGACAAACAAATCATTCTTATTTAGAGCGCTGAGTATATAGTTATGTAAAAAAACATTGTTTTGGAGAAATTAAACCCACGTGGAAAACTCTTCATTCATTTCTGAAGGCTTTTATCTTTTGTGTGGGTGTTCAGAAAGAGCCATAGAAATCAACTAGAGATGTTTTGATAAAACATGCTTAAAGTGATGCAAATAAGTTTGAGTGTTATTCTTTAATAGGTTTGAGTGAATTATGATTTCAGAACGCATTTTATCTCTTTAGAAATGCTAAATAAAATGAGTGTTTCTACAGCGTATGGTACTGAGATACTGTGAATTCTGTAGTTTTTCTACAGTACCAATGCGTAAATGAAATCATATTAACTCTTTCCCCCCAGTGTTTTTTTTTTTTTTTTAGTTGCCACCCACCCGTCAGCATTTCTGATGATTTTCACCTTGATTTGACATCCTTCAGAATATTTTCTGCTATACGTATATGAACAAATTATATATCAAAATCAAGTCTCTGCTTTCAAACAAACAAAAAAATGCATTTTCAAGCAAAGTACGTTGAGAAATCATATGCTTTCACCTGTAAATAATTTTATGAATTTTTGAAATTGCATTCAGTAAACAGAACAGACACCTTTATGCACACACACACACACACACACACACACACATATTTAGGCTACGTCAGGTCAGGTCAGGTCAAGCTTTATTGTCATTCCGCTACATGTGTGGACATACAGTGGAACGAAATGTTGTGTCTCGCAGGACCACGGTGCTACATAAATAAACGTAAACATAAATATGAACCTAAATACACTAGATGTAGAAACAATTTTTTTAAAGCTATACATGTAACTATACATATGCTATACTATACATACACATAATCTAAAACAGACTATACAAGTACTTTAGATAATAACTGTGCTAATAATGTGCAGAAAAGGTATTTAATGGATAGGATGCAGATCCTATATTATATTATATAGAAGGTCCTTGTAACATGTTAACATATATACAGTATGTACCTATACAGTATATACACACATACTTAACTGTATGTGTGTATACTATGGCCCAATCCCAATTCTACCCCTTAACCCTACACTTACCCCTACCCCTCCATTTGGCGCGTTCACGTGAAGGGGTAGGGGTGTCTCAATTCCCCTTTGATTGGAGGGGTAGGGGTAAGGGGAAGGGCTAGATAGCCCTCGAAACTAAGATTTTTCGGGACCTCACTTCAAACGAAG
>JAUMHQ010000087.1:8237455-8248600 GCA_032361165.1 Enteromius paludinosus
TCTCTGGCTCTGGCAGTTCAATGGGCCCAGGAGGGCTCTCTTGCAACGCATCTGGCTCATGAGGACGCTCTTGCAACACAACGGGCTCTGGAGGGCGTTCCTGCAGCGCAACAGGTTTTGGAGTGCGATCTTGCAGCGCAACGGGCTCTAGAGGGCGCTCCTGCAGACACTGGGAGGAGTACATGCGCGGCAAGCCCAGTGACAGGAGCCATCTGCCAGCTGCTGTCTGTGGCACTGGCGTTGGCAGTGTAGCAGGCTCTGGAAAACGCTTCCGGGGTTTAGGCACTGGTCGCACTCTCTGCGCTGGCTCGATGCGCTCGGGCTCGCTCTGATGCTCGGGAGGCAGGAGCTCAGGAGGCGCGAGCTCGAAGAGGCGCTCGGGAGGCGCGAGTTCGGAGAAGCGCTCGGGAAGCGCGAGCTCGGTAAAGCGCTCGGGAAGTGCAGGCAAGTCGAGGCGCTCGGGCAGCACAGTGGGCTCAAGTTTGGCTGGGCAGAGAATGATGGTGGTTTGCATGATGGGAAGTGCAGGTTTGGAGAGGCACTCGGGAAGCGCAGGCTTGGAGAGGCGCTTGGGAAGGGAAGGCTCATCCCCGAGCTCAGGAAGTGCGAGCACATTTCGCCGCAGAACAGCCATCTGAGAGCCGGGTAATTTAGGAACGCTCCCGCTGATCCTTTCCCCTGGCGTGAGGTATGGCGGAAGCCCTCAAGCGAGGCGATCCAAAATATATTCCGCCCACGACAACCTGCGTTCTTCGGTTTTTTAAGGTCCGTCAATCTGTAATGTTGGGTGTTTGGAGAGATGGAGAGAACGCCGGAGACGTAGGTTTAAATAATATAACAGATCTTTATGACTTCATTGATAAATACAGCAATGACATTCTGGGAAGGTGAGCCCTCCTTAAAACCTGGTATTGTCAGCACAGTCATACGTAATTTGATTTTAGCCCATTTACATTTACCTTTTGTTAGTAAGCGATGGGAGCGGTTCATTCACAGTGAAAACCAACACTTGGTCAGTCCTGAAGCTCTTGACTTTCTGGACAAGTGGTTGTGTTACGACCATCAGACCAGACTGACTGCAAGAAAGGCCATGGAGCACCCCTATTTCTGTAATAGCATTTGAAATATCACATTAGCGGCAAGTTTATTTAATTGCTATGAAGAGAATTTCATTTGATTCTGTACATTTACACTAACAAATACTAGTATTATTTATTAATTATGAAATCTTGTCCTTTGCTTTAGTCCCTGTTGTGAAAGATCAGACTCGCATTGCAGGATCAACTATTGTGCCAACATCTAACACTGCAGTAAGCACTGCCACCATGACAACAGGTGAGAGAGAGAAAGTACCCGTCTGCTTGTGACAAAAAGATTTATTGCCTTGACCTTTGACCTCATAAAAATAATAAATATTCATATGTGACCTTTTGATCTTAAAATAAAATCCGGAAGCATAAATTGTCATGTGTGAAATCCGGGGGTGTCATCTTATATGATCCGTATTGATGAAATATGTTTGTAGGTGTCAGTCTGCTGTTTATGTTATAAAAGAATGTCTGATGAATGTTTTGAATGTTTTTATCTTTAAGGTTCAGTGTGACTTTGGGATGAATGCTGCGTGTGCTCACCCCCTCTCTGCCTTCTCAGATCTCTCTCTCTCTCACCCCACCCTCTCTCTCTGTTCCAGCTCACTGCAGGAATGTGTGAAAAGGATGAAAATGATTAAACAAATGTAACTTATAACTTTGTGTTATATTTTCAACATGTCACAATATGTACCTGATAGTTCAATAAGATGGCCGTATAAGCCATTTCTTTATTCAATATAAAGATTGCTTTAAATAAAAAAACATTTTGCTTTGAGATATAAATCCTGATGAAACAATGAGTCGTTCAAAAAATAAATTGTTTGGTCCCTTACATTTTTTTCCGTGAGAGAAAAGTTTTCATCGTGACGAAGAACGGTCTAGAAATGTCACCAGTCGCGCATCAGTGGCGCTCTCTGGATCACAGCAGCGGGAACCGTCACCAGAGTATTAGTGTTTCCCCCCGGACATTTTTTCCCTGCGCACCAGGGCTGATTTCACCACCAGCTGTTCGGCATTATCTGCCCTTTAAAAGCAGCGTGCAGACGCTGCTTCCTTGCGAAGTCTTATTAACTCCTGTTATAATTCTGAGCGTTCTTCTTGTTGGATTACCTGGTGACTATTTGGATTGTTTATACAGACTTTTGATTATCGCTGCCTGCCCTGACCTATTCTGCCTGCCTTTTGGACTATTGATGTTATCTGCCTGCCCTGATCATCCCACCTGTATCTTGACTACGATTCTCTGGTTTGTCTCTGTTGTTTCTGTCTGCCTGACATTTGATTTACGCCTGTCTGACTATCCCTTAAATTAAAGCCAGCAAATGGATCCAACCGATTCAAGTCAATCATTACAGAAGACTTCGCCGCAGCAGGATCCAGCGGCTTTTGTCGATGAGGTGAGCCGTCTAGCAACGGTGCAAGCGACCCATTATCAACAGCTCGCTCATTTGACCAAGCTCACTGAGGAGCTCGTCTGCTCAGTACAAGCCCTAACCGTGCAAAGCCAGCCCACCAATGCCGTCCTCGCCTCCACCACAAGCGGTCGCTCCCACCGTCAGCCCTGCTCGTCTAGCTCTTCAGGAGAAGTTTGACGGTTCCCCAGGCAAGTGTGAAGGGTTTATACTGCAATGTGAGCCCTACATGAATCAGCAGCCCAGCTGTTTCTCTCTGGATGACAGCAAGGTGTTGCTGGTATGTTCACTTCTCTCAGGCAAAGCTCTTGAATGGGTCACAGCTCTCTGGAGGGGTCGGCAGATGGTATTTCCATCCTATCGTAGTTTCCTACACCAATTCAGGGAGGTCTTCGACCACACAGCTGATGGGAGGAACGCTAAAGATGAGCTGCTTTCGCTCAAACAGGGCAGTGAATCTGTGGCCAAATTTACTATGACCTTCCGAACACTGGCCGCTCAGACTGGATGGGATGAGGATGCTCTCAAAAACCTCTATCGGCGTGCGCTCCGGGAGGATCTGCAAACTGAGCTTGGCGGTCGCAATGAGCTTGGCACACCCTTCGATCTCGGCGACCACGTTGGACACCAGCACCAGTCACCAATCGGCCCAGCCTGCCTTCAACTGAACCCATGCAACTCGGTGTTACACATCTGTCGCCTGAGGAACGTGAGAGACGACGCACTAACAATTTGTGCATGTACTGTGGTAATGCTGGACACATGCGAGCCAACTGTCCAGTGCGTCCTCCTCGCTCCATGCCATACCGGGTGAGTTCTATTTCCCTAGCCACTGCTATGAAAATTGATGTTTGCATTATACATCAGGGCCAAGAAATTAGAACCAAGGAAATTAGAATCATAGATTCAGGGGCAGCTGGAAATTTTATTGATGAGGAATTCGCCACTAAAAATTATCTTCCTCTCCTCTCATGTTCACCTGCCATCGCCGTCGCAGCCCTCGACGGCCAACCCCTAGGGTCCGGAAGGATCTCCACCCGAACTTCTAATCTACAACTCATCACCAGTTCCTTACACTCGGAGAGGACCCATTTCCTCATCATCACGTCACCAGAGCACCCCATCATCCTAGGCCTGCCTTGGTTACAACAGCACGATCCTTTCATTTCCTGGTCATCACATCAAATCACCCAATGGTCCACCTACTGCCAACATCACTGTCTGCAATGGACTATTCGGCCAGTACACAGTATAATCACAAGACCAGAGGAGGCATCCGACCTCGCAGACCTGCCCAGCCAGTATCATGACCTTCAGAGAGCATTCAGTAAAGAAGAAGCTACTCAGTTACCTCAACATCGATCTACTGACTGCGCTATTGACCTCCTGCCTGGAACAGTACCCCCTAAAGGTCGTATTTTTCCACTATCCCAACCTGAAACTGAGAGCATGAACACCTATATTCAGGAAGAACTGGCTAAGGGATTCATACGACCATCCACTTCACCAGCCTCTGCGGGATTTTTCTTCGTTAAAAAGAAAGATGGTGGCCTTCGACCCTCAATCGATTACCGGGCCTTGAACGAAATCACAGGCAAGTTCAGATACCCTTTGCCACTAGTCCCTGCAGCTCTGGAACAGCTCCGCTCCGCCGTTACTTTACGAAGCTGGACCTTCGCAGCGCCTATAACTTGATCTGAATCCGAGAGGGTGATGAATGGAAGACGGCTTTTTCAACAACCAATGGGCACTACGAGTATCTGGTGATGCCGTTTGGATTATCCAATAGTCCTTCTGTGTTCCAAGCGCTAGTCAACAACATTTTCAGGGATCTACTCAACCGTTTCGTCATCATTTACATCGACGATATCCTGATCTATTCCCAAGACTTTGATTCTCATGTCCAGCATGTTCGTATTGTTCTCCAACGACTCATTGAACATCGGTTGTTTGCCAAACACACCAAGTGCGAGTTCCATCAGACCAAGATCGCGTTTCTGGGATATATAATCTGTGCTGAAGGAGTGGCCATGGATGACAAAAAAGTGGCAGCCATTGTGAACTGGCCAAAACCCCTAAATCTAAAGGAACTTCAGCGTTTCCTAGGATTCGCAAACTTTTACAAGCGGTTCATTAGAGACTTTAGTAAAGTGGCGGACCCCTCACTTCCACGACAAAAAAAGGAACCAAGCGCCTACCCTGGGACCCCGTGAGTGAGGGTGTTTTCCAATAACTCAAACGCAAATTTACCTCAGCACCCATCCTTCGACATCCAAACCCAGAGAAACAATTTGTGGTTGAGGTAGATTCTTCCAACACCGGCCTTGGGGCCATTCTCTCGCAAAAACAGGGCAATTCCGCTAAACTCTTCCCCTGTGACTTCCATTCCCGAAAACTCTCACAGGCAGAGCGTAATTATGATGTGGGCGATTGAGAACTCCTGGCACTGAAGACAGCGCTCGAGGAGTGGAGGCACTGGCTGGAGGGTTCCAGAGAGCCATTCCTTGTACTAACAGATCATTGCAACCTGGAGTATCTGCATTCTGCAAAGAGACTCAATGCCAGACAGGCCAGGTGGTCACTTTTCTTCTCTCGTTTTCACTTCAAAATAACTTACCGGCCTGGATCAAAGAATATAAAAGACGGCGCCCTGTCCTGTCAGTTCGATGGTCCTGTTCCTGTCAGCCAGCCGGAACCCATTCTACCCACCACCATGATCATAGCTCCGGTTCTATGGGATATCATCAAAGAAATCACGGATGCTCAAACAACTGATCCCACCCCTGCTGAATGTCCTCCTAACAAAACTTATGTCCCGGGCCATTTAGGGTCTCATCCTGAATCCAATGGCCAAGCAGAGTGCATGAATCAAGAGCTCATCCGTTTCCTGAGAACTTACTGCCATAACAACCAGATCGATTGGAGCCAGTTTCTCATACGGGCGGAATATGCACAGAATTCTCTTCGCAAACCATCTACCAACATGACCCCGTTCCAGTGTGTCCTAGGTTTTCAACCCCCACTCTTCCCCTGGTCTGGAGAACCATCGGACCTTCCCTCAGTCGACCACTGGCTACGACGAAGTGAACAAACCTGGGAAGCTGCGCATACTAATCTCCAGAGGGCCATTTGACGAGTAGTTGCCCAGGCCAATCGTTGCCGTCGACCGAACCCTCCTTATGAACCAGGACAATGGGCCTGGCTTTCCACCAGAGACCTCAGACTTCGCTTACCCTGCCGAAAGCTAAACCCCAGGTATGTGGGTCCTTTTCAGATTCAAAGACAAATCACACCAGTATCCTATAGATTAGACTTACCTGCTACTTACCGCATTTCTCCCACTTTTCATGTCTCCCTGCTC
Source organism: Enteromius paludinosus (assembly GCA_032361165.1). Taxonomy (NCBI): domain Eukaryota; kingdom Metazoa; phylum Chordata; class Actinopteri; order Cypriniformes; family Cyprinidae; genus Enteromius; species Enteromius paludinosus. Next base: position 8,243,320 of record JAUMHQ010000087.1, read on the forward strand.
AAGCCCGCTGCTGAACCCGCCAGAGAGAGGGGCCTAGAAGGGGTTGCGACACAGGACATCCCTCCACTTGCCGAGAACCAGGAGGACATCTACCAGGTTCGCGAGCTCCTAGATTCCAGACGCCGAGGCAGGATACTGCAGTACCTAGTAGTCTGGGAGAGGTATGGACCTGAAGAGCGGTCCTGGGTCAACGCCCAAATTATCATGGACCCAGCCCTCACAGAAGCCTTCCATCGAACCTACCCCAACAAACCAGCTCCCAGACCCCGCGGAAGACCTCGGCGTCGACAGTTTCCTCGCTTCAGGAGCCGCTCGCAGGGGAGGGGCTCTGTCACCAGTCGCGCCTCTGTGGCGCTCTCTGGATCACAGCAGCGGGAACCGTCACCCGAGTATTAGTGTTTCCCCCCGGACCTTTTTTCCCTGTGCACCAGGGCTGATTTCACCACCAGCTGTTCGGCATTATCTGCCCTTTAAAAGCAGCGTGCAGACGCTGCTTCCTTGCGAAGTCTTATTAACTCCTGTTATAATTCTGAGCGTTCTTCTTGTTGGATTACCTGGTGACTATTTGGATTGTCTATACGGACTTTTGATTATCGCTGCCTGCCCTGACCTATTCTGCCTGCCTTTTGGACTATTGATGTTTTCTGCCTGCCCTGATCATCCCGCCTGTATCTTGACTACGATTCTCTGGTTTGTCTCTATTGTTTCGGTCTGCCTGCCATTTGATTTACGCCTGTCTGCCTATCCCTTAAATAAAAGCCAGGAAATGGATCCAACGGATTCAAGTCAATCATTACAACTGCATTTTTAAATACGCGTGGGAGAAGACCACAGAGGAGAGACCCACAATTTAATTTTGTGGTGTATGTGTCCTCAAAGGCTTAGGGGCCGTTCACATGCATGTTCACATTCTTATTTTCAACAGAGCCGTTTACAATCCAAAGCAGAAATGTTTTTATAACTGACAGCGCCTTCAGAAGTGCGAGCACCCAATCGCTGTGAAATTGGTGGAAGAAGCGATGTGCCTCGCGTTTTCCACGCATTTTTAGACGTACTCTTAAGAGAGTAAGTTACATTTAATGCTAAAGTATGGTTAACACTAATACAAACATTATTTTAATGTGGATGCTGGGTTGAAATGCAGCTGGAATTGGTCGTGGCTTCAAAGGGCAAGAGGTGTCCTTTTATGTAAGGGATGTACACGTCTTTAGACAGTCTAGATTTAATATTTAATGTCAATACAGTATTTTTTCAGAACCTGTGCTTGGCTTATTGTTCCATTCAAGTTTATTTGGCTATGGTAAAATTGGCAAAGGAAAATGCCTACCTGAATGCCGCGGGGATAGTTTGTAATGTGATCGTTTCTAGTTTCCGTCTGTTTGGGGGTGGAAGGGGCAGACAGCGGCTTGCCTGTCCCCTCGTTTGCGCTGCCTTGTTGAGCTTAGCACTGAAAACATATTTTACACAATTTATTCTCTTTTTTTTTTCGGAATGGTTCAGTTCAGAATGCGTACCGAACCGAAAGCCTCTTACCGAACGGTTCAATACGAATACACGTGTCGTTACACCCCTAATACGTATTATAAAAAAAACAATAATTACTAATACTAATAATTGCATTTTGCAAATCTAATATTGTATATTGTAAATATTATATCTAAATTAAATATTAAATAATCAATAATATTAATTGAATCAATTAACATTCTTTTATCAGTTATCATTTTAAATGTCAAAGTAGTATATCAAATATAACAGGTTAAACTGTAGTGCATGGTTAAGTGCAGTCAGCAGGCCATAGACCTCCGCTTCCTAATTTCCTCCACCCAAGTATAGATGGAGCTCCCCTGGCTTTTCTCTACCTATGCTTCTATATACCTTTTCAGCATCTACAAAAGAGGTGTAAGGAGATGGCCCTGAGACCGAGCCCCATATTGACACAGCAGAGACTTGCCGTTGACCCTCTCCGCATTGTAAAATAAATCATCGCCGCATTCTTGCTTAACAGGCTTTTTTAGTACATAGGAATCTATTTTCCAACCCTCGGCTCTCCTTGACCTAGAGGGCTTCACAATTTGTGAGCAGCTCATGTCTGCCTTACACTTTTTTCAAAGGGGGTTTTGTTAAGTATCAAATGTAATAATTGTTGCTTTTTCGTTTTTTCGCAAATCCACCTTGTTCCTTTTGTGTTGCCAAATGTGACTAGAAACGAGTGGATTAAGTTTCACCGTCTGACACCACAAAGTCACGTTTAAGACACAAAGACAAATAAAGTGTCAGAATATTTAAATTATAGCACGACTATAAAATCTGTAACATAACATATAACATGACAACATAACTTTTATTCATAATGTGCTCAAGCCATTAGTAAAGATTTAGGAACATTTTGCAGGCAAATACTTTAGATACCATATAAATATGTTTTTATTAGCTTTAATTGTAATTAATAAAATGTTTAGCTTTAAAATTATCATATATATATATATCAAATTTTTTTTTGGCTTTATCTGATGTGAAATTATGTATATTTATATCTTGAACATGAGAGTACCGATATTGTGATCTCCTGCTTAGAATACTTTTTCTTTTATAAACAGTAGAACGTTTCACCTCAAGAACATATTAAAACTGATCATTAAAAAAATCGTTATATAATGTAGTATGTTTTTACTTAATAATGGTCACCCTTGTTTTTATGAACTTTTATTTCCTTTGGCAAATGCATCAATTTGCATTGCTTTCATATGGAAAAAGAATCTAATGTATTTTTATATTGAACATTAGGGCTACATCACTTTAAAACCTTGAGAGGAAAACAGCTAAACTGCTTTTAAGAGCAGCAACTTTAAACTGGCTTTTTTACGATGCTGAAAATGCTCTTTTTCGAGTAGCTTTCTGTTTAGTTTTTTTTTTTTTTATACCTGGAATAAATTGATTTGATTTTCCAGTTCCATTCATTAAAGGAACAGCGCACTCAAAGTGTGAGAGAGGCGGAAGAGAGTGTCTGTTTGCAAATCTGACGTATTACCGTCGACTCTGAGCTGTCAGAGCTTTTCTGTTCTCTTCATTAACTCTGTCGTCATGCTGATGGTGTTTGTTCAGAACGGGCTAGTGTGTGTATATCTGCATGGCAGCAATAATTTATGACAACAGCAGAGCCTAATGAAGTCATAAGAGCTAATGCATATTCACCAGTGAAGGGCTGGAGCTTGTGCCGTGCTCGTGCTGGGAAATGCAGACAGGTTTTTTTAGAAGTCGGCTGGAAAATAATATCTAGCAGGTCAGGAAACAGCTGGATTGGATTGTATGATATGGGGAATACTGACATACAAAAAATATAGGTATAAATACACACACACAATTATTCATAGGTACAAAAAAAAGTGTAGTATACAGTTTTAATATATACAGTTTTTCTTTTTTATATATTTTTTGGAATAAAAAGTTTAAAAGCTTAGCAAACTGGCATTTCTGTGACATAATAAACATGCCGCTGGAAAACAAGGCTTTAAATTTGATGCGTATTTACGAGTTATCTGCTCACGCAAATAAAATAAAACAGCATGAGTTTATAGTACTGTGTATGTCATTCAACATGCATCACCCAACATCCCCGTTTTTCTCACACAGTCTAAATGTAATTTGTTCTGCAAGGGTGGTCGTTTCCTTTATCGCTTTATTCCCGCGGCCCCCTGTATGGTGTGACGGATGAGAGGTTAAGACACTCTCCTTACTTTGCCCACTCTACGTGTCACTTTCAGGACCCATTACGTGTGACAAACTGGAACATTTTGCTTGCCGGCACTCATTGACTTTTATGCAATGCCGGCTGTTTGCTTTCTCTATTCCCAGTTCGGATTGAATTTCACCTTCCTGGGGCCAAGACTCATGCGAGCGCAAAGTGTTTTTTATGAAGTGTTTAGTACTGAGTCATGACATTTTAACCATCCACCCCCTCCTTGTTATCCACAGGTTCGAAACACAGTCAACAGAATCAAAGAAAGAAGAAAAGCCCTAAATTTTTCTGTAAGTTCTTGCATGTTTGCATGTTTTCTTGACTTTTCATAACGCAGTGCATGTTTCGCCCCCTGGTCCCGTTTCACACACCCACTCAGGCCACCTCAATCCAGCCAATGTCAAGCAGCAGCCCTGGGTTACATGTTTCTAATCCTGTGGAAGCTCGTCCCTTCACATTAAACTGTCAGGCCAGTATTTATACGCAGGGCTGCTGTTGACGGAGATCACTTAGCTTCACCAAAGCGGTTTAAAAGTAGTTAATAGACACCCCCCCCCCTCGGCGAAGCACCTCACCTCCAGCGGTTCCTCTATGAATGGCCACATTAACTCTCCTCCGGGCTTGTCACGGTTTATGGCCTACGGCAGTTTGTCCCGCTCGGCCCTTGCCGCACCACCAGGTCATTGAGAACGGAATGAGACAATTTCTAAAGGCGGATTGATTTTAGAATATGGCCCCCTCCCTCTTCCCTTTGACCCCCCTGACAGGCCCGACACCGTTAAGACTGGGACTTGTAAAAAACGACTGCGGCCCCAAGCGCAAGTGCCAGGTAGCAGCTGATAAATCGTGGCGGGTCGTATTAGCAGGGGGACCCTTTAGCGCTCTCTGGGCAATTTTCCAATTTTCAAAGTCCACGCGATGAGATTCGCTGGCCGCGTGTGGCGGATGGTTTTTTCGCTAATGCCATTTTGCACCATAAATCTAGAGGTGATATACTGTATCTCGCCGAATAGCTTCGGTGCTGGACGGGGTCCAGAATGGGATAGGAAAATGTACTCTTCTTTATTGGATGAGAGCAGTGGTCAGGGAATGTACTGACTTCCAATATAGTAGTGATAACGTACAGGACGTGCTGTAGATGGATGGCTTTTTGCCTGAGGGAACCCTGACGATTTTCCAACTCATTGTAGAGTAAACTGATGTTTATTTTTGTAACTGTCTGACATTCCAAGCCCACCACTAAGAATGCTCTAGCAGCAGCCCAGAGCAGCTTATCACTGACCCAGCAACCACCTAGTAACAGCTTAGTCACAGCTCTAGTAACCACTCTAGCAAACACTCTAGCGACACTGTGACCGAGCAACTACCTACTCTCTGTTGTTCTGTCAGTTTTTCTGTCTGTTGTTTTGTCTGTCTGTCTGTGTTGTTTTGTCTGTCTGCTGTTCTGACCTCTTGTCTGTTGTTTTGTCTGTCTGTTGTTTTGTCTGTCTGCTGTTCTGTCCTCTTGTCTGTTGTTTTGTCTGTCTGTCTGTCTGTTGTTTT
>JAUMHQ010000087.1:8248700-8264417 GCA_032361165.1 Enteromius paludinosus
TCTGTCCTCTTGTCTGTTGTTTTGTCTGTCTGTCTGTCTGTTGTTTTGTCTGTCTGCTGTTCTGTCCTCTTGTCTGTCTGTCTGTCTGTTGTTTTGCCTGTCTGCTGTTCTGTCCTCTTGTCTGTCTGTCTGTCTGCCTCAATTAATCAAGTAATATGTCTTATATTCAATATTAATAATAATTTTTCTGGCTGTGTATCTGTCTCAACTAATTTAGTCTTTTTTCTCTCTAAGTATTTTTTATGCTAGTAAGGATATTACACTTTAGTTTTAAATCAGGTATGTAAATATGATCAGTATCAATAGTATCTAGACTGCTATTCAGTGAATTTAAATGATAATGCATTGAGTCTAGTAATTATACAGATGTCTCAAGGATTTTTTACTACTCCAGTCTCCATGAATGTAGTTACTGTAAATGGCAGATAATGAATATACAGAATGATATTAAAGCCCTATTTGCTGAGCATATGTATTGGGCTTATTAAACATCTTTCTCCTTCTCTCTATAGTTTTGTTCTTGCCGCTCTTGCTTATTCATGAGCCAGACCAGTGCTGCCAGGGTGCTTCATACCAACTGTCGCATGACCTGTGTGACCTCACACTTGTACATACTGTGGCAGATTGCTTGAGAAAAATAAAGCTGTCAGTTGCACCGGCCAAATGAAAAACGAACGTGCTGCGATACTAGCAGGGTCTGGATCCCTGACAGCCCTGAAATATAGATATAAATTGGAAGCAGATTAGTTTTTTGATCCTAATTCAAGTTTTGACAAGATATAAGACTGAAAAGAGACAGATGTATACTACATATATGTGCATTTCCTGTTGTAAAATGTACACTCTTATAATTTTAAATGTTGATATAGTGCTAGGTTATGCATTTACTTCTTTCTGAGAAGGAATAAACATCTTGAGGCGCCATCTTAACCAAGACTGTGTGTCAAAGCCCATTATATGTCATTTCTATGATACGAGGGGTAAGGTTTGTGGGATTTTATGTCAGATCTAGTTTACATTCCTGTGAGACTTCTGTGGATATTTATTTTGCGGTACCTCCATATATGTCTGTGTACTTTTTGGTTGTGTATCATGTAATGCATGACTACTTACAGTATGTCTCAAATATGACTTTTTTTTATATGAAACATTGGGTTTTGTTTGATTTTTCTTCACATCTATACCGAATCTAATGCACAAAAATATCTCTTTGACAGTATATATGATGTATTAAATAGAAACAGAAGTATTTGCACTAATGATCTCTGACTGTGCCCCACACTGTACTGATAGTAAAATGCATTTTCCTTTTTTAACAGAACTGTGCCAGTTCCAGGCCCTCCAGTTCAGTAGGCAGTTCTCGACCGGGCAGCTCTCCAGTACCAGGTGTTTTGGACGGGCAAACAGTTACATACTCCAGCAGCTCATCGACCCACAGCGACAACATCACCCAGAGTTATGACAAAACAAGTGAGTAGTTGGTTTATTTATTGATCAATCTCAAAAAACCAAAGCATCTTTGTAAAGGTTAATTTGGCCAGATCAAATGATGTACTTGTATATTTGGGTTTGAGCATACACGTGTGTGTATTTTCAAATGCCAATGTGTTTACATAAAGCAGAGCTTTAAAAATGTGTGCTAAATTATGGCGAGGGCAATAGTAGTGATTGGCAGAAAGGGTGAACTCTAAGATGACAGGCCTGTTCTGGGGTTGTAACGTTCTCCAGACACAGAAAAATGACGGGATCCGATCGCCTTCTCTGACCCCAGCATTTCAAAACTGAATCGTAGTAATCTCAAAGGGAGTTCACGCAAGTGAGCGATTTCGTGAACAGAGAATGGACTGAGTGAAGGTGATGTCATTTTGTGAAAAATATATAAAATCCTATTATTACTACACATCTGGTCAAGCTATAATTATAGGCATTCTTTATATAATTTAATAATTAAAATAAAAGTATTTAAATTAGTTGGGTCAAACCATGACATCATGATACTATACATATTATATTTACATATAATCTTATATTTTATGCTATGTGTATACAGTATATGTGTGTGTGTGTGTGTGTGTGTGTGTGTGTAATAAGTGCTGGGCAATGATTAATCGCATCCAAAAATGTTTTTATTTATGTAATATTATGTGTGTTGTCACTTTGTATATTTATTATGCATACACACATATGTTACGTTTATTTATTAAATATATTTATTTATAATATCAATTATACTAATTTAACTATATACATGTAAATACAAATAAATATTTAAAAAATATAAATTCTGCGTGTGTCTTTATATATACTTATTAAATATACACTTATTTTATATAAGCAAAAACTTTTATTTTGGATGTGATTAATGGCAAGTAATTTTTCTCTAGCACAATATTTTATATATAAACATAACACATATATACTGTATATATATATATATATATATATATATCTACATACATGTGTTTGTTTATATTTTCATATGCATTATAAACATACACAGTGCACATACTTTTAATAATTAAATGTAATGTTTACATCATATTTACTACATTGATACTTCGTATTATGTTAAATAAATGAATTATTGAAATGAATATTTTTATACTGCCTATTTACTTAGCATATTGGTACTCCATATTTATATTGGTATTTATATTTATTCCTTTTTTAAAGTAAAGTAACATTCCAGATTTACTTTGATTCTACATATTTTGTGTCCTTTTTTTCCTGGCTTAGTTTTCCTCGCACAGAAACCGGGTAAAATATGACATGGCCAATCAAAGAGCAGAATCAGACACATGCACTAATTCATTTTGATCGGCAGCTGGTATTATCCAGCCCATTACTCAAGGTGAATTTGCTCTGAGAGGAATGAAATGGCAGTTTTAGGGTGCGTTGCACGCGCAGACCATATGCATATGCAGAAGGGGCCGTGTCTTGTGCATATAAGTGATGCAACTAATCATCCTGACGAGACTCGCCCGGACTCTCGCCATAATCGTTTGCGATGCGGGCCGTGATTGAAGATTTGTTTTTAAATGCCGAGCAATTTTTTAAACCAGTCAGCCAGCCACACGACTAAGTGCTAAGAAGAAACGTATGTGTAATGTAACCAAAATGAAGAGAGGAGCTCATCCGCATATGAGCCCAAATGTGAAAGGCCTTGTGTTGTAAAAAATAGGGCAGAGCCCTCAATAAGTGCTGCTGCATGCCCTGATTGTATATAACTGATTTTTGTGTCTCTTCAATTCAAGGTCAAGTAATTCTCGTGAGTGAGAAAAAGCGTTTACGTTCACTTTTGATCAATTCATGTCTTTTCATCCTTTGAGGCAATGGATTCAATCCACCTATTACGAAAACAAAACATGCTATAAGCAAAGAAAAGCAGGAAAGGACAAGTACTTATGGAAGTTTTGACTGTATTTAAATTCTTTTGTGTATGTAAATGTAAAGTCGTTTTCCACTTTTGCTACTTCATTTCTTTTATTACGTTACGGTATAGCGCTATTTTATGGTACATTCACCCATAAAGCAGAAGGCCAAAGGGCTACAGTATTATTTTGTATGCTTTCTTTCTTCCGTTTTCTCTTCTTTTCCACTTTTGAATAGGTGACCTCAAAGGAGATACAAGTCAATCAAAAGGCTGCACTTCTCAAGGGTCAACTTGAAAGCAGTTCATTTCCAACTTTTTTTTAAGATGTGCTGAAAGAAGCTTGCGAGGCATAAAGTGACAAAATTTAAGGTCAGGTAGTAGACTGTTCAAAGTGCTGTTTTCGATTTATTGTCATTTTGGAATAAATCAGATAAAAGGATAATGATACCATATTTAGATTATTCTATTCCTGAAACTGACATGAATTTGTTTTGCTGAACAAATTACACTAATATATATTTAAACGTCTGAAAACACGAAAATAGACAAAAAAAATATAATACAATAAAATGTAAATTACAAAGATAATAATAAAGTCTTGCTGTTGTAACAGTGTTTCGCAGAAATTCGAATTGGGTGACGTGTTCGCCACGGACAAGCAATATAAAGCACATTGAGTTAGGCTATTTGTGCAAATAGATTACATACATTGTTTACGAAAAGATACATAAAGACAAAAATTCGGGCGACGGATTAGGTGGCATCTTTGCCACAGACAAGCTATATATGCAGTATAAAGCAAATGTAATTATTCGCGCCTGTAGATTACAGTACGTACAAAGTTTATGCAAAGACACGCATAGATGCAAATTTAGGCAATGAATTGAGTGGCGTGTCTGCAGCAGCATGCAATATATGCCTCAGTCACGTCTTTTGCGCAAGTTTAAAAATTTTAGCTTGAGCACAAAATTAGCATGACATATTGTCACGCAAGCCAATTACCAAAGGGTTCATTGACCCGTCAAGTTTGACACGTCCGGTTGTTTAAGGAAAAAAAGGAGAGCATTACACAATGACTTTATTCTCGTGAACACCAAATGATTGCATTTATACGAAAACGCAATAATTTGTCATTGCATACCGACATGCAACGTACCGCAGCAGCGTGTAATTCTACTAGTGGATCTTTAGCAAAGTCCAATCCATCTGTTGCCATCCCCACCTCCCTCACCGACACACTCTCACAAAGATTGACAACACCTGACCTTGAAAACTGAGCGCTCTGACATTTTATAGAAGATGTTTGTTGTTTGCTGTCCCAAATGAAGACCGTGTCATTTGATTGAACAAGCTGAATACACAACTACATATTGTTCGTATAAATACCCAAATAAACAGATTACAAAAAAATATGGTAGTGGTTAGATAGCTGTTTACATTCCTCTCTCTGAGGAAATAAAAAGCCCTCTTCTCATTTCCCTCATTTTTAACTCTTGAATTCCACTATTTATGATTGTGTGTGAATGATATTACTGTAAATCTGCTTTAAAAGAAATCTGTTCATAATTCATCCTGCTAGGTGAGTGTATTTGTGTATCTGTGTGTGTTGGGAGATGGATGTCAGCGATAACAAATTGTAAGGAAAAGTTGAATTTGTATCTGCTTAGGATCCCGGCTGCCTTATACATATGGCTCCAGGTTTCGTGGTAATAGGATCTTTGATGGATGGTAGCCCTCCTTGCTCTTCCATTTTTTAGAAGATATTTATTTATTAATCTGTCTCTTTATTCAGTCAGATCATCCCCAGCGGGGTCACTGTCACATAAGCACCTGCATCAGTTTTTTCATCTTTTTTTCTTCTTTTCTTTTATAGTTCATATCCAAAGTCACTTATGTGCATCTCGGTCACCCTTCAGCCCCACGGGCTAACGGAGGGTAAGTTCTTCGTCTCATCTCGGAGCTCTTGTGGGCCGAGACCTTCCTCCATCTCTCCACCCTTTTCATAATTCTCGACACATGTCAGATGGACGCATGCCCTATAGGCCTGCTCATGTGTATGGAGATCTGACATCAATTCCCCCATATTTATATCCCTAGCAAACTGCTCCTGGACTTATAAGGAGACTTGAGTGTGTCTTTTCATGTCTATTTATGATTTTGAATTCAGATTTATTCTATATCCCATTCCCAGTTGCTCCAACTGAATAACTTTTCTCTTTTACAAAATCCAGTTGGCAATATCTGTAAGCATAACCATGCTTCCTGTATCTGACATAGCCTTGGAGAGTAACTAGTTACATAGAACAGCATTACATAATGTAATTACACAATAAATGTAACTGTAATCCTGAAAAAAAGTGTCTTTAAATAACAGTAACTTATAAAAATGTTAATGAATAACTATTTTATTTCCTGTTTGGGTGTGTATATATAGTATGCTTTATATTTTAAGATTGTAAAGATTTATTTAAAAGTGACTAACAGTTCATTAGAAATTTGGAAACGTAATCAAAATGCTTAAATGTAATCAGTTATATTACTTTAATAAAGTAAATGAAGTAGTTGCATTACATTTTAAATAGGGTAACTTGTAATCAGATACATTTCCAAAGGTGTATTGTTTAAAAAAGTAACGTTTTAGTCCATATTTCATATGCAAATTTGAAGTAAAAATGTAACATATTACATATTAATTTATGCATATTATATATATTAATAATAAAAATAATAATTGATTTACTATTATTATTATTATTATTAATATATTATTATAAACTATTGTTGTTGTAAAACAGTGACATGTTCCAGACATGGTTTTACTAAATTCCGGTACAATTTTATATAATGAATATTTTATAATGAGCAATATTTAAAATGGAAAACACAACAATGAAATAATATATCATAATCAACCCAATGTGTCATGCTGTTATTAGTGTGGTTATTAGTGAATGTCATAATTGGTTTAACAGCATGTACTCTTTTGAACTGTGATTGTTCATCGTGTTAACATAGTGTAAATGTTAATGTCGCTCTCAGTCTATTTTAAGTTTCTTAGAAATTAACAGTCTATTTAGACTGCAGACAGTGAGGCAGCTGACTAGATTTTGAAACTAAATGTTGAATTAGTATTCAAAAAAGTTTCACAAAATTGCTGTACGCCCTTGAAAGTTTACACCAGGATCACAATATCTCAATACCACGATCAACTGTCCACACGGTTTTGTGGCACATCCACCAGGTGTCACTTAATCCCGCTTGTGACGCCAACCAGACCTTCTCCCTTTAGGGGTGACCTCCTCGAGGCCATCGTGTCACACCCCTGCCCCTCATAGAGCTCCCCAACAAGAATCACGGAGGGGGGTGTTTTAAAGGGTCGGTAAGGGGGTTGTAAAGGTAGTATGAGTTTGAGCGTAGGGTGGGGGTGACAGCGCTGGAAACCAATGGTGCATCAAGACACTTCTACCCCGCCACGGTGGCCATAGATCAGGGCAGGGCTGCTGGCGGACCGGGTGAGGGTGACAGGGGAATAACATTCCTTTCTCCTCAATCGACAGGGCCCATAACTCCTGCCTCCCCAGGGACAGATTGAGAAAGGCAATAGCCAAGGGCTGTGAAGCAGAGATGCTTGGGAGAATTGAAAGTTAAAGAAGCAGGAGCGGAATGTGTTTTTTTTTTTTTTTTGCGCTCGCACTTGGGCCCGCTCTTGCAATCTTCTATCATTTTTTTTTTTTTTTTTTTTTTCAACTGAGGGAAACAGTTTTTCCCAGTTTTTCCAGAGCAAGTCCACCGCGTACTACAACATTATGTTTCTTGCGCAATTTAAATGCATGCCTGAGGACGTTGGGAAGTGTACTTCGGCGGTACCCCTTGTTTGTATGCCGGCGTGCAGACCGTGAAGCCTGCAGGGATAGTGCTGTGTCAGGACCGAAGCGGAGCGCCAGCCTCCCGCGCCAGATTTTATAGCCTGATCAATTTCCCAGTGGCTTATTGAATGTCTTTTAAATGGCTTTTTTATTTTCAATTATAACCTACTGTGTCTCGCCTGCCACAATGGGCCAACATTTGCACTGCCGGATAATTTAAAACCCTACTTTAGGAAATTATGCATTTTATATCGCCTAAATTTACAATCCCCCACCCAGCGACAATAAAAGGCAAAGTAACTGAATGGATTTTTGCGCACTGTACGTCGTTAATGATTGCGCCGGTAAGTATTTGCTTGCCGCTAACCGGCGCATTCACATATTGACGAATGAGCACAGCGAACCGGCCACCTTTATGGAGATTTATCTGCTTATTAAATCCAACTTGCTTTCAGATGCCATTATAAAGTTGATGGAAGCAATAGCAGGTTGAAGTACCTCTAGAGAACGACCCAAAGTTAGACAGGTACATCAAAGTGCCCTCGCCCGCGTCCCAACCAGCCCTCCTTATCCCAAGCACGCCAAGCAACCTGAAGGTGAAAGAAGTGCTCACCGGAGCTCATTGGAAAGTAGAAATGACAGTAAATTTTTCAGCCTCCCTCTCCCTCGCTCCTCCATGAGATGGGAGATCTTGTTATAGCAGTCAGGATGAGAGGGGGTCAGGGCAGCAAGCCGGCGTGCGCCTGTTGATGATTGAGGAAAAGAGGAGTAAATTCATTCTGCTCTCGGCACTTTGTCAAGTGCCAGTAGCTTACCGTTGAGAGCCAGTCACCCATCACCATGTTACGACCTCAGAGGTCAGCGGCGGGCTATAAATCAGTGAGGAGAGAGGTTGCGATGATGCTGCAGAGCCGAAGAGAGCTGATGCGACTATTGCCTTCGCCATGCCCCCCTCCCTCTCTTCACCCGCATGAAGCCGAGGAACCAAGGCCTGCATAAAAATGATGCCCAGCCCTTCACCACGTGTTGCTGCTTCACGAAAAAAGACCCACCCTGGACTGCATGAAATAAAGCCTTCTGTACCTAGATTACATTGTTCATTGCGACGCGGGCTACTTTGTAAGTGCCCTCATTCTGCTCATGCAAGGTATTGATTTTTGCTTCATAATGAAGGATTCCATAAGTGACAGTGTTTTTGATTACTCCCGACAAACCTCCTTAGAGTATTAATTAAAACGGCAGCAGATGTGCAGGTGTGGGAAATCACTAGAAAGAGGCCCCTGCCTGTGGACAAGTCCCTCTCCCAGCATGCAATGGCTCTGCATGGCAAATAGGACACTTGAGAGGGAACACGCACCTCGCGAGTTCATCTAAAGAACAAGTTTTGAAAAAAAAGCTACGTGAGTGTGTTTATCTTAACGACTTCTTGGACCGTTTTTTCTTCTCCTGTTCATTTTTCGAGCTGAAACTTTAGATTGGTACACGTTGAATTTGCTTAAACAAGGTTGCCATTCAATGGGACAATTCCAACGCAAACAATGGACGAACGTCAATGCGACGGTTGCCTCCTCTTTTCTCGTTAATTGATATATCTTGAAATGATCGATTTCTTACGCACCCATGTGCTAGCGTTTTTCTCGGGCGCACTGGGAGAGAGCGCTAGGAAAGGGGATCTGGTTGGTCAGCTCCTGCTTTCAATATTTGCTCCTATTAAACTGTGATTATCCTGCAGTGCCTGGCTTCTCTCAAAGCTGGAGAAAGAGAGAGCAGGCCAAGACAACGCGTTTTTTTCCCCCCAGAAAGTAAAAACTTCCTGACAGCTCTGAAGGTTTACCAGGTCTTCTGAAATTATTGAATACCTCATGTCAGCTCATTTTGAGCTGTATATGTTGACATTTGCAGATGTAGAAACTGAAGTCAGCTTGAGAAAAGGATGAGACATTCTAAGAAACTTTTTTCCCCCGATTACATATTTCCCAGTAGTCCCTTCACAGGACTGCTATGTACTTAACTTTTAACATATGTACTTGTAATTGTTGATGTTTCACGTTTTAACTGTTGCTATAGTTTTTAGCGCAACTTATGGCCAAAGTATCCGTGGTCTACTACAATGATAGCATGCATTTTCTGCCTTATTTCTTTCAGTTTATAATCTCGCAGTTCTGACAGTTTCTCACAATTCCGAGTTAATATCTTGTAATTCTCTTTTTTCACCACTTTATAAAAAAGTTAATTGCTAATTTTTCTTGTAGAATTCAATTTTTTTTTTCTTTAGAAATTTCTTTAGAATTTGAGACTATGTATCTCGCAATTCTGAATTATATATCACACAATTGTGACAATATGTTGGGATTTTAAGATAAAAAGTCAGTTACAGTTTTTTTTTTCTGTGGTGGAAATAGGGTTGGGTTGATAGACAATGCCATCGTCCATCGACGATGGATGATAGACATCACGATGCTGAGCCGGCATCGCAATCCTCCGCCCCACCGCAGCAGCAGCAACCAGCTCGCAAAAAACACGCTTAATTCATGGCGGCAAATCCACGGCATTAATAAGCGAGCGCTCAACTGATACTGGCGAGCGCGGTAAATCATTTCCGTGAGAGGAAAATAGATGTACATTAGGGTTGGGTCTATAGACGATTCCATCATCCATTGCCGATGGCCGATAGACATCGTGATGCTCCGCCCCGCCGCAGCAGCAACCAGCTTGCGAAAAACACACTTAATCTATGGTGGCAAATCTATGCCATTAATAAGCAAGCACTCGCGCGCGATCATCTCTCATTTGCTCGCGCAAACACTGTTGTTTTTGTCAGTCGTGGGGCGGGGCATGCTGTTTTAGTTACAACTAAACCCCCACACCCCCCCCAACCGGCGATTCCATCGCAATGTTTCATTGTAGACATCGTACGATGCCAAATTGGTCGATATCGCCCAACACTAGGTGGAAACTGTTTCCGTCATTTCTGTACAGTTACATGTATGAGCTATGAAAATATCTTTGCATTCTAAACTACCGCATATTTCTTATAGATATATTTTTACTGGTAAAAATCTGACACTGGTAAAAACCTACTTCACAATCATAATTGCAGCCAAAGCCACCTTGTCACATTGCGATTTCACAAAAGACCACACTATAACAATAATAGCAAGATAAGCAGTGAAGCAAAGCAGAGCTGTTCATTGCCTCTTGATCGCAAGAAATTGAACAGATGGTCCAGAACTAAATCCTCCTTTGGGTTTTTTACACTGTTTACCTTTAGCTGTTTACCTTAGCTGGTGCTGTTTTATCAAGAATACTTTGAGATCCGCCCCATTGTTGAAACCTTGAAGCTTCTAAAGTGCCGATGTAAGACTGACGATAAACCATGTGTTAAGAAAGTAATAGAGCAATGGCAGATGAGGGGGCATTTTAGAAACCTGTTTGGAAACAATTTCTGCTGTTGTGTTTATCGCTATTGCAAGATTATTATTGGTTTTTTTATTTTATTTTACAGCCTACTTTGTCTCAAGTTTTTAGCTTTTTTCTCCTTAAAGAAATACTTGATATCTCAGAACAGCCTGAAGAAGCTGAAGCTCGAGTCGCCGAACACACACTGACACTTCCACAAACTCAGTTAATAGATGTTTTGACACGGCAGAATGATGGACTCCTTGAATGCGCTGACCTCTCTCCTCCGGACGCCCCTTTCACCCTCCCTCTCTCCTTTCAGCCCTTCATCCCTCCATTTCCACCCATGTAGATGAGACAGAGATAGATGAAGATATTTCTGATGGGCAGCCATTTCATAGCAACACACCAAATGAGTTCTGGCTGCCCCGGCCCACCCTCCTTTGCAGGAGATTAATCCTGTCGCAGGACGCTTGCCGACCATGACAGTCCTGTGTGCTGAGGAGGCTATTATTTGGAGACAAAATTGAGTTTACTTACTGTAGCTACATCTGATAAAACAACAGTTTGGGAACAACCTTAAATGTAGAAATGTATTATTATACATGTATTACCTTTTTTAAAATTTTTGTTTATATTTTTCTTTTAAGATTTTTGATTAGCTTTAATTTTTTCACAGATTTTGTCATTTTAGTTCTCCAGCATTTTATACCAGTTCAAGGCAACAGTTCTAATATAATAATAATTCTATAAATGTAAAATGTATATTTTTAGCTTTTTAAGTTAAAAAAGCCAACGACAGACACAGTGGGAGTGGCGTCAGGCCTCGGAGAGGCTTTTTATTAACAAAAATAACCAAAATAAAGTGTCCAAGGGGAATAAAAGTGTCCAAAACTAAAAGAAAACTGGTGTCCTCGGCGTGCTTTTGTGGGGACGTGAAGGCCAGGTAGTTTTTTAGGGGGAAGGGCCCAGGAAAGGGAAGGAGAGGGACGAGAGGCGGCGGCTTCTCTAACGGCATGATCCTTCGCAGTTTCTCCGTCGTCGCCATTTAATGGGTACAGTTCTTGTCTCGTCGGGAGCCTGGCGAAGGGCAGCGAAGCCCCGTCGATGATAAGCCGCCCATACGTGAGTGCTACCATCCTCAGCCAGGCTCCAAGCAGCCGGAGTGGGCGGGGCAGGGGAACCTCTCCGGGCTGGCCATGCTCTCGCTCGAAGACGGTACCGGGACAGAGAAAACCGGGAGTTAACTAACTGCCTCCACCAGCCAGAGGGTAATGACTCTACATATGACTGTAGTCACTTACACTTTTCCTGTGTCTGGGAGGCCTTCTTCATGGTTCTCTGCCCCGGCGCGGATCTCCTGGTCTTCTTTGAGCGAGAGGGGATGACATCATCAGGTGGTGCCCACTGTGCTGGTTGGCCCCGCATTTCTCCACCAATGTAAATCTCCACCTTCGCAGCTTCTCCTACACGAGGCGGACTCAACAGCCCGTGCAGAGGTGAGTGCGTCTCTGGGCGTTCTCGTTCCTTTCATCGTCACCGTTTAACGGGTGCAGTTCTCGTCCGGCAGCGTAGGGATCTACCTATGCTCCCTTTCCCGGACCCACGAGGACACCAGCGTGCATGCACAAAAGGCGAAGAGACCAGTCTCTCGAGGACAGGCGCACTTGATCCTTTATCGGCGGCGGTGATGAGGCACCATTCGATCCAGATGCGCCTCATCACACACCACCAGACCTGTCCAGTCCTGGGCCCCTCCTCTCATCCGCCCACTCTCGTCGGGAGCCTGGCGAAGGGCGGGGAAGAAGAGACGGGGGACTACATAAACTATTTTTATTTATGTATTATACATTGTTTAACAATGTATTAAGTATTTGATCACTTGAGTCAAAAAAGGTTAATATTTGGTAAAGAAGCCTTTGTTAGCAATTACAGAGGTCAAATGGCTCCTGTAGTTCTTCACCAGGTTAGCACACAGTGCAGGAGGGATTTTGGCCCACTCCACTTCCAGCCCCATGCTTCACAGTAGGTATGGTATTATTGGGATGATACTTATCATTCTTCTTCCTCCAAACACGGTTCTACTTTGGTCTTATCTGACCACAGAACTTTCTCCCATAACTCCTCTGGATCATCTAGATAGTCTCTGGCAAACTTCAGACGGGCCTGGACATGGGCTGACTTAAGTAGGGGAACCTTCCGAGCGATGCAAGATTTTAAACCATGATGTCTTAGTGTACTACTGATAGTAGCCTTGGAAACGATGGTCCCAGCTCTCGTCACAGCATTGACCAGCTCCTCTCGTGTAGTTATGTATTGATTCTTTACCATTCTTAGCATCATCGATACCCCACGACTCCTCGTCTTCGAGATCTTGTTGCTACTTAGACTTTGGCTGATTGTGTGGCCGCTAACTATCTCAAACAGGTGCTACTAACTCAGAATCATGAGCAGATTGTAGCTGGACTATTTAAAAGCAAAATAAACGGATCAGAAATCTGTCTGATATGCAAGTGATCAAATACTTATTTGACACAGTAATTCCCAAATAAATTGTTAAAAAATCATACAATGTGATTTCCGGATTTTTCTTTTTAGATTCTCTCTCTCACAGTGGAAATGCACCGATGCTGAAAATTGTAGACCCCTCCATGATTTCTAAATAAGATAACTTGCTAAATCATAGGGTGATCAAATAGTTATTGACCTCACTAAGTTATATGAATGTAAATATGTACATGTAAATATGTGTATATATTTATATCAATATGTGTAAATATGTTCAAAATATGAATGTACTGTATGTGTGTGCTTTTATATATACTGTACATAATAAGGCAAGGTTTCTCATTTAACTTTTTTTTCATGTTATATCTATATTTTATGCGTATAAATGCATGTGTAAACTTTTCTTCACTTTGGAATCTTCACTGTTGTATTATTTTCTTTAGCTTTTTTATGGCTACTTGATGTTTGCTCTGTGACATACTCTTTGAGACTCTTCCTGCCAGTGCATTTTTATTTATCATTACACAATTGTAAGTTCACACATACAAAGAGATCTATTACTTGGACTGTAAAGTGGAAATTTGACATAAAGTAAAGTCAGGCTCTTACACGTCTGCAATTCTTTGTATTCAGAAGTCACTGATTGTTCATTGTGAGGAACACTATTCTATAGCACTTATCTGACTTTTCACTTCAATATTAAGTGACTCTTGAATGAAGCAGTAGCACTGACGCACAAAGCCTGGTATGTATTCAGGACATGCTGCTCGCATGGCCTAATGTCTTAGATTTCGTGTGTATTACGAAGTGCCCCCAGATTTATGGACACACGGAGACCCCACCAATTGGGGACTGAGCCCTCTGGGACGGGAGGCAAAGATTGTGCTCATCCCTACCATACTATCATAGCATCTAAACACAAGTCGGCCATAAATTTGAGGAATTTATGCCATGGTGGTGTTGTGTGTCTTTTTTTCTGCGAGCGTTTGATAAAGGTTTTAAAATTATAGCTTGTACTGTATTGATGCGCAGTGAAATATTAGCTTGCACGATGGATTGTTGTGTTATTTTTGGCTTTGATAAGCAATTTACGAGTGATGTGTATTTGTATTGTCTTGCCAATTTTAACCTCATTTCTTTTTTTCCCCACCTTCCTTGTCATGTGATTTCACAGGACATCTGTCCCTCCCCTGTGTCCACGACAACTTAAATGAAGAGCTGCGATGTCCTGACACTGGTGTCCACCTCTCTGGACAGGTAAGGCCTCACGCCACTTCTGCGCCCATCTATCAATAAGGATCCAAGGTTATTTGACATCTGAAAAGAAACTCAATTTGCTTCCTGTACAGTGAGACGAACATTATACCAAACCATTTGCTCGAGCTCAGAACATTGTATGTGTCAATAGGTAATACTATATTTCTTTTACTTTTGGTTCTTATCAGGCCATTATGATTAAGTTACAATGAAATTCAATTTTAAATGGTATTGGAGTAAGACACTTGTAGCAGTGTTTTGGTTTTTGAGTTAATCTTCTAAATGGACAAATCTTTCTGAAATTTCTCCTTTAAAAAACTAACAAAAAATACAAATCATTTAGCAGATTGCTTTAGTAGATGATTCAACTCGCTCATAAATAAACAACAATCAAATCATTCTAATATTCCCTTTTTTTAACTGCAATTTTTAACCAAAGTTAAAAATTTGAATAATTTAACAAATTGGTTTAGTGGTTGATTCAGTGACTCGTTCCTCCCTTTTTAAAAAAAAAAAGTGCAGATATTAATACAAAAAACGCAACATAATTCATTGGTTTAGTGAATGATTCAGTGAAGAAATATTTTAAGTGAATGGATCATTTTAAAGTTCCTCCTTTTTAAAAAAAAAAAAAAAAATCTAATTTTAATACCCCAAAAATACAAAAATGAACTAACAAGCAAACAAATAAATACATATATATTTTTAAATCATTTGGTTTAGTGATTGATTTAGTGACGTGAATCATTTAAATTAATATTTTAAGCAAATGAATCATTATAAAGTTAATCTTTTAAAAAGAGTGCCAATTTTAATACCAAAAAAAAGAAATTAATGAATGAATTAATCAATAATTATTTATTATTTATAATTAAATATTGATTTGGTTTCGTGAATGATTCAGTGGCTTGCTCAGAACTTAAGTATTGTTCTGATCTTTCTCTTCCTTTTTAAAAACATTAAGCCAATTTTAATACCAATGAATGAATAAATAAATAGGTTTAGTGAATGATTCAGTGACATGTTCATAACTAAATTACGAACAAATCTATTAAGTAAACAATTCAATTCAATTAAAATTTATTTGTATAGTGCTTTTCACGATACATATGATTGCAAAGCAGCTTTACACCAAAATAATGTTGTACAGTATATGTAGTAGTAGCTTGTACATATGGCATAGATCTGAGGTAAAGATCAATTTGACATAATCAAACAGACAAGGAACATTATAAATTAGCAGAGTTCGTTAGTGCTGAGTGTTGTTTCAGGGTTGGCATCATCTGAAGTCCTCTGTGGGGTTGGCATCATCTC
>JAUMHQ010000087.1:8268320-8280482 GCA_032361165.1 Enteromius paludinosus
GGGCCAACAAGTGCTAAACACCTCTGGGAACTCCTTCAAGACTGTTAGAAAACCATTTCAGGTGACTACCTCTTGAATCGAGAGAATATCAAGAGTGTGCAAAGCAGTCATCGGAGCAAAGGGTGGCTATTTTAAAGAAACTAGAATATAAAAGATGTTTTCAGTATTTCACCTTTTTTTGTTCAGTACATAACTCCACACGTGTTCATTCATAGTTTTGATACCTTCAGTGAGAATCTACCAATGGAAATGGTCATGAAAATAAAGAAAACACAATGAATGAGAAGGTGTGTCCAAACTTTTGGCCTGTACTGTATAGGCATACAAGAAAAATCTACGTAGTACAATATAAAAACGCACACAGACACGCACACACACTATATTTGAATTAGCTTTTATAATATACATAGAGCTTTTATGAGAGTTAATTTGCCAAAAAATTTTTTGTTTTTGGCACATTCCAAGTGATTGCATTTGGGTTGTTTTGATTTAGTTATAATAACTTATACAAATACAGGTAATTTACAAAATTAGCTCAAAAAGTTAATTGAAAGTGTGTGTGTTTTACAGTACATATTATAAGTTTGTTTTACTGTATATCAGCAGATGACGCCATATTTCATGTTTCAGAGTTAAACAAAAAACTCAATTCAATTCAATCTTCATGATCTCCTCAGATGACAGTGTAGTATGTTGTTGTTGTGGTTATAGATGTGATTACTAGCAATACGCTGAGGTTTTTCCTCACCATTGTAATGCGCTGCTTTTGCAAAAATTGCACTTTTTTTTTTCTAAATGGCTAGCAGCCTTGTCACCTGACCTGAATATAGCGTTCTGATTCGCTAAAATGGACTTATCGGCTTCTGTACAAAAACAACAAGTGCGCTTGTTGGCTCCTGCAGTATAACGTGAACTCACGATGCCTTGAAAATAAAACCCTTACAATCACATATATATATATATATATGTAACTTTTCACACATTTCAGCATAGGAAGAACGCTTTGAACGTGTTGAACCTTCAATCCCACAGACAATAGACCAAAATAAAGAGGCATTTATCTGAAAAACAATACCAACTATTTCAAAGCTCAGAGTGCAGATGGACTCACCTCTCCCACACTCTTTGAACAGCCATTGTTTCACCTGAAACAATTCGTATTGAATCCTCGCCATGTTGTCTTTTTATTCTGGCTGTCCCGTCGGGCCTGAGCGTTAATATGCCATCACCACAGCTCACATCCTCGTTAGACACAGCAACCGATGAGGTTTCCTGTGGCTTGGGGGCATCGCCAGCAGGACACTTGCTCCTACCAATCTATCAGCAAAGAGAGGAAGAGCGGCGCTGGCCTGTTATGTCACTCTGAATCGGCCACCTGAGCTCCTGTGACTAACTCTGCAGGAAGAAAGAAGCCAGACCGCAAACAGAGGGGCTACTGGACAGAAACTGTTTGTTGTGGAGACTGTTCTCCTTTTACAACCACATCTGCTGTCTTGTAAAGCAACAGTTAACACAGTAATGGCGACCTACAGTATGTGTATTTTTTTTCCTGTGTTTTTGTGAATGGAAGAGAAAAAGTGAAAAATGGAAACGGCTATCCTGGTTTCATCGATGGGCGTTAATGGTCACTCTGGGGATCTAAAGTTTACTCATCTGCACCTCTTTACCTCATGTGATGGACATTTCCCCTTGTAATGTGGGTGGATTGGAGAGTGACACCTACTTCCACCCCCATCGGAGAGGAAGTTCCTATCAGAACACAACAGGAAAAGAAAAAAGGAAAACAAGCGGACATCTTTTCACTGATGAAGTCACTTCCTACAGGCCCCGTCGTGACCCTAATCCAGCCACCCACCTACTATAGACTTGAGGTTGAGTTATCTGGGATGTTTTTAGAAGGCAAATCTTTTCGATCTGTGGTATGCACGATCTATGTTGACTTTTGAAGCTGATAATACCTTTGTAACATGCAGCCTTATCTCCTAAAGGTCTTGCGTTCAGATGCTGGAAGGACTGAATAGAGAGTTGCTGACCTCTTTTGTGTTCATTGTGTCCTTGCAACATGGTACTTGACCCCAGATCACTCGACCGCTTGTGTGCCACTGTAAGCCACTTTAGATCAAAAACATCTGAATTCAATTGTTTTTCACATATATTTTTAAAATGTTTTTAAAAGATGTAAACTAATAGGCTTTTCATTGTCATATGTAATAATTATACATAAGAACTTAATTAGACTATTCATTATAATTATACATGTGTGATACATCAAAGTTTTGTGATTTAAAAAACAAATATACAATAATATGTTTTACTTATTTTTTACTTTTACTTATTTTTAATTGTTCAATCATTTTAAATAAGGAATTTCGTTTAAATGTTGTATATATTATGATATACATTATAATATTTTTAAACTTTATAACAAATAATTTAATTAGTATATAATATATATATATATATACAAATTATGTAATTATGTATTTGTTTCTACAGCTATACATAATATTTTGAATATACAATAAAATATATAATAATATTTTTATATAAAAGTCAATTTTAATATAATAAAATATGGCATGTAATGTATGCATTATCTAATATATTAAATTATTTAGAATTAAAATAGAATTGTATTCTTATATATATAACATTACTCAAGAAATATTAATTATTTTTTAAAGATTTTTTGACTTTTAAAAAATAAATCCTCATTGATAAAATAAATTGGCAAAATTTGTATTTTATTCTACAAAACATTCCAAAAATATAGGTGCATTTTGTAATCAACTTTTTGAAATGAAACTATTTTAATAAATTATGTGTGAATAACATGTGAACACTGCCACATATTTTACAGGAAAGTAATTGCTCAAAAAGTATAAACAATTTAGATAAATAAAAACAAATACCACAAATATCCCGCAATATAATAAGCGATTTTTTACTTTGAAAGCTGTGTGGACGCTGTGCATGAGGCGGAATGGAACGCGGAAAGTGAAGCACACACCGGCTCAAAGTCTTCCTACACTGGATGCGATAAAGCAACTATTGAAAACCATTTGGAATTTGTGTCAGCACGTCATAAATGGAACGCTGCAGCAGTTTCCTGTTGGAGACTTGTTGCCCGCATCATACCACTATCGCAAGGATATCGCCAAGTTCTCGCGAGACCAGTCGCATCTTGCGAGACACATTGCCTCTCACGAGATCTCATGCCACAAGGTCTTATCACACCCCTGTTAATTACTATTTTTATATTACAAATATATATATATATATACTTTTTTTTTTTTTTTTGGCTATAAACCTCAATCATTGGCTTTAATAAGACCACATTTATTTTCAATAGCAGGTTCCCATAAAACATACAAATGACAGCAAAAGTCATATATCAAATCAACCAGTACCAGTGTTTTATAAATTTGTCACAATTTTATATTTTTCAGTTTAAAGTTTATGCAATTTGTACCTTTTTGTGCCCTAATTTATGTATAATAATGTATAAATGTATGCAGTATAAAATGTATACACTTTCCAATTATATATTACATTATATTGTTTTATCATTAATGTATAATATTCAGGAATAAATTGTTCTATTTTAAATCATTTTAAATCATCATCATCTTTTTTTTATTATAATCCTTGGCTGTAATAATAAATTATACATTTATATTCAATAAACATTGAACAATATTAGTTTGCAATTGTAACTTTTTTTTTTTGCACAATGTTTATCTTGACTTTTTGAGTTCCAAGTAAAATGTCAGAATGTTTCATAATTTTTCCTGGAATTCGGGATGCAGAGGTATTTTAATCCTGGCACTGCCAGTCACCCGAATGGAGTTCACTCAAGGTCACAGCAGTTGCTGAAAAATAATGAAACATTCAGCATTGGCGTCCAATTTGTGACAAAAAGGACAACGCGGTTTCACTTAAATCTTGGCAAGCTGCGTGTCAACAGCTCAGATGTTTCTCAATTATCACTTTTGTCTGTTTGCGAAATGAATCTGTTAGCACTCTGTGAAGTTCTTGCCAACAAACAGCTGGGACAAAGAGAGGGGGAAAAAAAGATGCTTCCGTTCATGTTGAGAATATTTTCCTGTTTACACTGAAATGCAGGTCAGCAGTTTGAGATAACGGACCTGAAACATTTAACATCCCTCTCAGATGTCCTACAGACGACTGGCTCAATAGATGCAGATTAGACTAATGCTTAATTAAACAGCTGGCGGTCCCACAGAGCTCCGCTGTTGTTAGCGGTGGGCTCGTGGTGGGCTCTGGGTGAAGTCATTAGAGCCGTGTGCCAGACCCTAGATGAGTGCTACCGCCGCTCTCTTCTGGCTCATTGAAGATGCTCCCCCACCACATGCATTTATTATTCATGAACGCCAAATTTTAGTCTGACGTGTATATCAAAGACGGCGTTTGGTTTCTGATCTCCCCATGTGTGTCCAGCGCTGGCCAAAAGAAATTCTTAAAAATGTCTTTCATTTCAAATAATATTATCTAATTTACGTTTATTATCACTCACTGGAGAAATTGCTTTATCTTTAGATGTTAAAGAAAAAACAACTTTGTTTGTTGCGTCTAGTCAAACTGACGTATTTAAATAAACCGAAGCATTTACACCAAATTAAATGTAAATGTGCATTAATTAAATGGAGATTTCCATTCTCAAACCTAGAGCTTAGCACAGTATGCTCCCTTTAAAGGTAGTATGTTAATAAAATTCACCCCAAAATAGAAGTTTGAAGTGAAGCAATGCATTTGTGCAAGAAAAATAGCTTTCTAGCTTGGCATCGAGCATCATCTCATCTTTCGTGCAGTGCATTCTGGGATGGTTTGCTTTTGCTAAAACAAGTTAGCTCATGTGTATTGCTATAAAATTAGTTATAACAGTGCAATTCACACAGCGTACATTTTTTCAATGCAATATAATTTTTTTTTTATTAAAATTGTAAACATTTTTAACTTGAGCTTCAAAATTTTAAAACATAATATAATTAGCAAAATGATGTCGCGAGATGCAAATGCAATGTTTTCAGTGTTTACATTGGAGAAACTATTCAAAAGTAGCGCAGTGGAATATAAAAAGTGTGAATGAAATTTGAGTCTGAAATTTTCGTACGCTAAAAAATTACTACAACCTTACGTTGTGTCAATCACTTTTACACACTGCCTCCAAAATTTTAATTTGTCTTGAAAAAAAAAATAAAAATCTGCATTGTCGCATCCATAGCAAATACAAGGAAAAATTAAAAAACGTGTGCGAAGATTTCAAACTAAGTGTGCAATGACTTTAAGCAGGTACTGTAGATTGCTAGATATTAGAACACAGTTGTAATAGTTTTTATGCGTTAAACATCTAAAGACGTTGGACCATTAGCTAAAATTGGTAATGTGTCAATTTTGACTGTCACTTTATTTTTTTTTATTAAGTTGGATGTTAACTTCAATATCACCATCCTGTCTAGATGAATTTATTCAAGTCTATCATGTTTTGTGCCCATCCAGGATCAATGGCGTCAACCTCAGTCTTTCACCGACAAACATGGACATGAGAAAGTCTTACTAGTTTGGAACGACACAAAGATAAATAGTACCAATTATTGTTAATCATCAACTATCGCTCTGACAGCTGGAGCCATTGCCTTGCAATTAGCATGTTTTCCCAGGTCGAATTAAGCAAAGGTGCTCAAGTGGGAAAATTGTATTCGAATCCGGCCCGATTCTACAAGAACACCCTGTAAACAGTTCTCAGGAGAGGTATTTCACATCTGCACATGATCTACGGCCTGTTGGTTTACACATCACACGATGTCAATCAGAATTCCTTCGACTCTCTGATGTTGAGCAGATACAGTGTCTCCTTTCGCGAGCGCACAGCGGCGGCAGGCACCGACAATCTTGCCACAGGTCAATGACAGCTTGACGGGCTTTGCCTGGTTCTCTCTGCAGGTGACACAAAGCAGCCCTTCTCTCTGATGCATACTGAAACAGATGCACACCAGTGTTCCCCCCGGAGCTCCCTCCACGCTCTCTTTGATGGTCCGGGGCTCCGGCCCTCTGATGTGGCCCTCTTTCAGAGCGTGTCATGTTCGCTTGGCGAGCACAGGCTGTCTGATATCAAGTAGCTGCTGCCAGGGAACCAGTGTTGTAGAGGAACTGAGCGGTCTCCAAGGATCCAGCGGCAGACTAAATAACTGCCGATTTGCCATCAACTATCTGCTGTGTACGAACAGCTGTTTATCAGAAGGACAGCCAATGATTCTTCAATGCTCTTTCTTCACCAAAAATTACCGACAGAGACTAACGTGCTGCATTCGCTTGGCTTCTGCATCTTTATACCTCTTGGCAAATGTCCTGAAATGGTCAAGCAGGAGTGCTGGCTGTTATGAATAAGACGAAAAAGGTTTTATTCATATTTAAAAAAGTTCATTATATTAATTCATTCATTCATTCCCATGCTAAATTGTTCAAAAAGTCCAAATGAAATTGTCGTTTTAAATTTTTTTCTTAATTTTGATTTTGATCATTTAAAACGTTAAATATAGTTTCCACGGTTAACCATATTCGTTTCTACGTCCATTCGTTTGTTCATTCATGTTTTCTATCATTCGTTCACTCATTCCTATTCCTGTTGTAAAATGGTCAAATATAAATGTCTTTATTTTGTTAAGTTCGCTCATTTTTTACATTTATGTAAATTTCATAATTTTTTACAAACCGTAAGACATTAGCTTTGCAGAAGACAAACCAGAACACTTCTTTACATGCTTCATAATGTATTCAATTCATTGTTTAGTAACATCAACTGTTGTGACGCCTCAACAGAATCCTATGACGGTAAGCAGATCTAATTATTCGAAAAACAAAACTTGCGTTAATTTCCTATTCCCAACCACGCGTCCCAATTGGTTTGGCACGTCTGAGCGACCTGCGGCCTGGCGGATGGTTTCCAGAGCTCAGGTTTTGACATGTGTGTGCGCAAGTGCTTAGCAGCGGTTGCCTTATTGTCTTTGATTTGCGTGAACCGTCCCAATCTTCTGCTGTTTCCTGAGCACTCCATCAGTGGGTCACAAATAAAAATGAAACAGTGCAGTTCAAGACCTGCAAAGTTCAGCGTTTTCCGGACTGTTACGAATGATTATACGCTCTTTGTGGACCGGGAAATGTATGTTATTCAGCATACACATGGTTTCGTGGATGTAGCTTTGTCTACAAAGAGCATGTTTGATTTTGTTACGTCTGTCTGCTCGAACTCCTGTCACGCTCGTACAACCTTGGGTGACATTTCCAAGCACATGTATTGAAAATTCTGACACTTCCTATTGTCGGACCACAAAGAAACACTTGAGCATTGAATCTTGCGCCTCATTGGAGGATTCACAATCGGGAAGTGACCTTGGATACACCCTCCCCTCATATTAAAAGGGGTGAATCCAGGAAGACCTTTGAAACGGAATATATTTTGTGCATCTCCGCCAACAACAGCACCCACATACAGTACACCACTAATCCCAAATGCAGTTCACAAAGAACACAGCACATTTTAGCCATGATTTATTGTTTTATTTAATAATGGTATTAGTTTTTAAAAAATAAGCAGATATTTGAACTTTTGAGGATTTGGGTTGGTCGCCAGATATCTGGTTGCAGTGTAAGCGCACGTTTGTTAGCATGTCATTTAGGAAGTATTGTTCTTGGATCCATTGGAAAGTGTTTTAGGCAACTCGGCTCTCATTAACAAAGCTTCACTTCCAACCAGTAGTGCTTAAATGCACAGCTTATAAAATTATTATAGGTTACAGATTTTGCAGTAATGCTGCAATATTTTAAAAGTAGGTGTTTTGGTGAAGTCTGCTTAGAAAGGTATGTAACTATGGGGTTCCGTTCATACTTACTAGCCTCAAATATTTAACCAAATTTACTCATGACGGTACGGTATGTTTTATAAATAGGGTTGCAATAAAATAACTTCAATCTAAAAATCTCATTTCATTTCAAAGCCCAGATGCTCAGATACGATTTTTTGCGTAAAACACAAAAGCAGATGTTTAGCACAATGTTCACGCTGCTCTTTTTCATACGGTAAAATACAGTTAATATTATAAACAGACATGGTCTCATGCACAATATATAATTACTGTATATATGTTTTTATTAACATTTTGAATTAGCTTTTCGTTTTTCATACTCATTTGTTTCATTTTTCTTAATGTTTTTTTACTGATTAGGGTTCATTTATTGGATTTTATCACAAGATATTTTTGATGAAATCTGAATATTGCCACGATCATGCAGTAAGGACATTATTAAAATATTCCATGTGCACAAATAAAACAATAATAACAATTGTATTCGGCAATTCTACTTCCTGAGTTCCCTTTGATGTAATCAGCGTTATTTACGTTCAGCATGTGCGCAATCTTTACATTGTGCGGTACTCTCCAAAATGCTGGTAGACAGTAACTCCGGGAAGAATCGTTGAATAAATTATGTTATTCTTGTTTTCTTTGCGCACAAAAAGTCCCTTTAGCTGTGTAAAAAAACGCCACCATACGCCCACAAGGCTATTAAGACAAAAATGTTTTACCACTTATCAAACTTGTCGCCAGGTTTGACGTTTTGAAACCATATTTTTCTTAACTGAAATAGAGCAGCGGTGACCTTCTTCGAAAGCATCTCCTTTTGCGTTCCACAGAAGAATGAGTGTAAATGTAGACCGACATGAGGGCGAGTAAATTATAACAGAATTGAAACTAATAAAAAAAACAAGTGATACATATATATATATATATATAGTGGAATATCATTATTTCTTAATGAGTGTATAGAGCTTCTTAGTCTCTATACACTCAATTGAACTCTCATTACTCACAAAACATTTACATACTGTATCTGGGCCGTGTTCCATTGGCCGTTCCAAACGGACTGCGAGCCGAGGTATTGTTACAAATTACTCTTGGCTAAACGGCCTATCATTTGTGACAATAAGAGGTCATTTTTCACGTCTGACCTTCTGTTTGGGCTGCGTTTCTGATCCTGTGTAATTATGTCTTTGTGCTTCAGAATGTGGAAATTTAATCGCTTTTACAAAGAGGCCCGGCAAACGGCAGCGTTTTAGAGGAACGACGCGACCATTTTAACAGGACAACATGTTTGAATTAGATGTTCTAGCACTGGCTCTAAATGGATTTCTGAAGTGGTTGTTTGTGAGGATTTTCAATCGGACGTAACCTTGAGTCTTTTTTATGGGAGGTCCGTTGGATTTAAGTGCTGGTATAGCATGAAGAGCCTGAATACATGCGTTTCTCTCTGTCCATCTATCTCGTTCCCTCTCTCTTTTCTCCTCTCTCCCTCTCTCTCTCTCTCTCTCTCTCTCTCTGTCTGCCTGCCTCCTTTTCTTTCTGAAATTGAAAAATCTCCCTCTGAAGTTGTTGCCATTGTCTGGGTAATTAATGGAATGCTGATAGCGAGGTCCAGGTGCTTAAAGAGTTTTTTTTTATTTTACCTTTCTTTTTCCTCATGACTAATAAGGATAGAAAATACACATTAGTGCTTTTGTGGTCCTTTTTTATATATAAACTTATGTATAATACATGCATTTAAATGAAAGGACGGTGACCTTCGCTGTGTTCCGTTTCAAACCCACCACATTTGTTTTGCATGTTGAGGTGAGGTTTAGCATAACAACTGCTCCTATTTAATATGCATCTATTAATTCGTCCATTTCAGGAGTTGGGAGGTTTGGGTCAAGGGCTCCGAGCTGTATTTTAAGCTGAGCTAAAAGTTTCTCGCTACAAATAACCGTGGCCTGATGTCTATTGATGTGCGCTGATTATTTATAGACACAGGGCCGATTTTATTGAATAATATATACATGGAGTTGTTAGCTGGGCTGCTTAATTAATGAAATGTTAATGGATATTACAGTTATGGTTTGTAGGTGACACAGTTAAATGGATAATAGCCATTCACATACTTCAACAGCATCATTTTAGTATTATTTCTATATTTAGTAAGTCTTTTTGAATAAGCTTTCAGTTTGGATATGTGCTTATTTTACTGATTAGGTTCATTTATTTTTTATAATTTGAGTGTTTTAATGTTTCATTTCTAATTATTGTTTAGCTTCAAAAAATATGTTTTTCATCTAATATTTAGTATTTTTTTCAGCTTTATGTCAATTACCAAAAAATGTCAAAAACAACACAAATAATATATTCATAATAAAACAGTTTAATGAATATTTTTCGTAACACACTTCGTTGCAAGGCTAGAAAGTGCATTTTGTAATAATGTCAAATTATTTATTTTGATGTGTTGAATAGCAAACTAAAATGCATGTAAATTATTTTAACTATATTCTTTTATTCGATACATTTAAATGTAATATCCTATACTGTATATATATAGAGAGAGAGAGAGAGAGTGAACCTGCATTTATGATAAGTTTGAACTAGAATACATTTGTATGTAATGAATTGTTGAAAATATTGCACTCAGTCCACGCTCTGGATCATTTCTGCTATTTATTCTAGGTTATATTTCCTGATGGTTGTGGTGAAATAATCCCGTCTTAATGTGTTGTTGTTTTTGACTGACTACTGTATTGATGGATTGGAGCGATCTCAATGAATCTGTCAGGGCTGTAGTCTGTTCTCACAGTTGCTCAGCAGGACGCCTCCCAAAATGAAGGGCTTCAGTAAATCGTGCGGTTGTGTTGGTTTAGGGCTCTTGCCCGGGTGTATGCTTTCTATTTTAGATTGCATCTCAGATCTGTGTCTGTGAACAATTTGGTATGCAGCTCAATCAATTGTGTGCTTATTTGATTGAAAATAGCGAAGTTTTGGCTTGCAAATATCTATGTCAGTGTTGAAATCATAATGAAGATGTTCTGAAATGCTAGTATACGCATGGGCACATTTACCAATTGTTTACAAGCCAAAGATCTATTATGATATGCAAAAGAGCACTCTTAAGTGCAAACAAGTGCATTTAATATTGCAATTAACGTGCACTTAAGTTTAAGTATTATTTTAAAGAATATAATTTTTGTTACGAGCTGAAAGTATGCTATAGTGCCCTTATTGGAGGGAGAAAGGTATACTAGAATGTGTTATTTTCTCAGTATTAATTCTTATTTCCCATTCTTTCAGGAGAAGTTGAGAAAAGCTAAAGACAGACTTCCGAACGAGTGCAGTCTGAACGTACCGATGGAGGCCGAACTGACATTCCACTGTTCTCCTCCTCAGACGAACAGAGACATGTGTCTTCATTGAACCAGTTCTTCACGTCTTGTGTTTTTGGTAAAGTGCAGTTAGTGTGTGTAGGCTTTCCTTAAAGGGATAGTTGACCCAAAAATGACTTTATTCACCCTCAACATTTTCCGCTTTTATTTAGTTTTGCTTTGGTTTGTTTTTGCTTTCCTTTCTGTCCCTCTGCTTTTGTTTTGTTTGGCTTCCCTTTTATTTTGTTTTGCTTTGATCTGCAGTCTCGTCGTTTTGCATGTTTTTGTTTTGCCCCAGTTTGCGTTTCTTTATGTTATTCCTTTCTTTGGCTTTTTGATTTGAGTTTCTTTTTTCTGTTGAACACAAAGTAAAGTCACGAGGAGCGTTTGTAAACAAACAGCTGACGTTAGCCATTGACTTCCGTAGTATAGACGATAATGCGTTTGATTACCGATACTCTTCAAAGTCTGTGTTTGGTTTCAGCTTGAGGGGAAGTAAATGAGAGAGTTTTCATTTCTGGGTAAACTATCGCTTTAATGTTTCTACTGTTGCTGTCAAATGATTAATCGCATCCAAAATTGACGTTTTTGTTTACATAATATGTGTATTTAATGAATTTGTACGATTTGTCTAAATCCCAGTGACGGGTAGGTTTAGGGGCGGGGTTAGGTGTAGGTTATTTGCACAAATTCATACAAATTGTCAACTCGTAACAACTACGTACGATGTAGCAAAAATTTTATGAATTCATACGGGTGAGGTTGTACGAATTTGTATGAATTGGCCACCTCGTAAAATATGTATGAATTGCCGTGAGACTGGGCTGATTTATTATGTGTATATATAAATACTAGGGCTGTAACGATACACCAAACCCACGATTCGGTTCGTATCACGATTTTTTTTCGTGGGGGGTGGGAGA
>JAUMHQ010000087.1:8290848-8311292 GCA_032361165.1 Enteromius paludinosus
CTATCCATCTGTCTATCCATCTATCCATCTGTCTATCCATCTATCCATCTGTCTATCCATCTATCCATCTATCCATCTATCCATCCATCTATCCGTCTATCCATCTGTCTATCCATCTATCTATCTATCCATCTATCCATCTATCCATCTGTCTATCCATCTATCCATCTGTCTATCCATCTATCCATCTGTCTATCCATCTATCTATCTATCCATCTATCCATCTGTCTATCCATCTATCCATCTGTCTATCCATCTATCCATCTGTCTATCCATCTATCCATCTATCCATCCATCCATCCATCTATCCATCTATCCATCTGTCTATCCATCCATCTATCTATCTATCCATCTATCCATCTATCCATCTATCTATCACATTTCCGGCAAACAGAGTCTGGAAAATCCTCATTTTGAGAAGTGATTTCTGAGAAATGTGTTTCAGAGACTCTCTTGACTCCCTCCTGTCCATCTTTATCTTATCACGATCGCTTCTGAGCAACTTTATATTTGCATTCAACATGTTTTCGTGCCAGTTGATTGCATGCGCAGAAATGGAGAGGCACGTTGAGCTTTTCTTGTTTATAATAAAGTGACAGAAAATCATTCAGGGGTCAAGTATCCCCCCAAAACTCTACCTGCAGTCCAGATCCTGCCCTTAGTGGAAACCACACACCTAATGAGGTCATTAAAGCCAAGCCTACATCAATATCTCTCTCTTTTTCCCCCCTCTACCGCCTTTTTTTTTGACAAAATTGAATTAATAATTCAACACAGCGCCTGGGGATGTATATTTCCTGAGTGAAGGACAGTTAACCCATAGCATGATTTTTCCTCCTTTTATATGACCACTTTTTTCATTTTTTTTTTTTAATATTCATGTTTGACCATCACAGTGTTTGCTTTCGATAAAAAAAAGTAGCTAAGTAATCCTGCATGTGTTGACCCAAACGATGGTGTTTTTGTCTTTCTCTCACATGCACATTACAGCTGCTTCTGTATTTTGATAGATGTGTGCGTAAATTCTGGTTTAATTCATTCCGCTTAGAAGATGCAGTCTCCTTTACCTCGAGGGTAACGTTACATGATGTGTTTGTAAGCTTCCTGTCAAAGCTAAGCTAATTTGTGGAGCTTTAGCTTAACTACTGGCAAGAAGGATAAAAGTAATAAAAAAAGATATGAAGCACTCAGAGAATAAATATATAAAATGAGGCATATTTTTAATTCCCAAATTGCTCAGATAGCTGCTGGACGATGAATGATTTAGTTCTCATATGAGAAAAAAATTGTTTCTCATACCAAAATATATGCAGAATATATGCTACATATATATTGCACACAACTTGCTGTAATGAAACATAATTTGAAAATATTTTTTATTATCCTGCAAATACTAAAATATACTACAAAACTGTAGCAAGAAAATATAATAGCAAGTATTTGCTCATTTAACTGACTCTTTTTTTTTATTTTTTAGGCCAACTACTGTCATGGTAGAACAACAATATGAAGTTGAACGTGAAAAATAGCACTTCTAGATGAACGGCGCAAACATTTGAAGGTAACTCCATTACCCTAAATATGCTCTAACATGTTAAGCCCCTCCCTCCATCGTTTCCTGTCCTCAATCGCATTGTCCATACCGTCATAAAAAAGGCAACCAGACACATAATAGTCTCCAAGCATGGAAAACACCAGAAATAGACAACACCCCACTCGGCCACACTTCCCAGCATTCCCAGTGTTGACTGACAACACACGGCCCTTGCCCACGTCTCTTAGTGACCTCACGTCTCTCCTGCCATTCTTGTTAAACCTTCTCCCCCGAGTGAGACAATGTTTAGATCAATTCTTCTTTCTATATTTGTCCCTGTAGTGTGACACCCGTCCAGCCCCGCGCCATCCGCACAGGTTTACATTACAGGAAGACTGATGATGGGCCATTTTTTCCAATCAGAAGGCGGTGCAGGCATTCCTCAGCTTTGTTGCTTTAAATACAATGATGGGGGGAGGAAGGAGAGGTGGATGAGAAGGAGAACAAGAGACGTGGTAGCAGCACCTGTCAGCTCATTTGTGCTGTCACGTTTAACAGCGGGCTCAGGTTACAGGGGACGGTTTTAGGGCTTAGCTGCTCTCTCATGCACTGCGGATGATCGCTGGACACATGAATGTCTTTGTGATATTGATTTTGACAGATCTATCTATCCATCCATCCATCCATATATATCATATTTTACAGACAATTTAAGAGTTAGCCAATAATTATTATTAAATATATATTATTATGACTATACGTATGACTTATATACTTATTTGTATATATGTATATACGTTTTGGCATATACAATTTTTCTACATTATATACATGACATTTTCATATATTTGTATTTATTGATATATATATATTTACTGTGCATAGTGATACACCAATAAACTTATATATATATATATATATGTGGATCAAAAAAGTAAATTTAAGTTGTAAACTATTATAAAAATATATAATTTATTGTACTGTATAGTAAATATGTTTATTGTTTTTATTTTATATCTGTATTTTGTCATATAAATTTTACCGTACAGATTTTTTTTCAATTTTATACTATTGACAATACCTACAGCATGGCATTTGAAAACGGAACATGATAGAATTCTAAAAAAGAAATCTAAATCTAAATAATTCATTTACACACAAACAGCTTGCAAACCATTCTGGCGGTACTGTTTTCAAGGGGCTCGTCCCCTCAGCCGCGTGGTGTATGTTTGACCCGAGTGCTCACGGGGGGCTGAGTGTTTTCCTGCTGCTGTGACCGGGTCACTTTTATAGATGTCCACGGCACAGAACTCTTTCTATGAAATCGATTGAGAAACAACTGGGGGAGTTTATGTTAGAGCTTGTGTAACGCCCTTATCTGTGTTAATGCGCAATGTTTACATAAGACCTGGTGGCTCCCTGATCAATAGACACATCCTACCACAGCCGGGGCCTCTCGCGTCTCTATGGCCGAACTGAAGGTCCCAGACTAGCGGGCTCTCTTCGCAGGCCAGGAGAAATTGCCAAATTTAATTGGCACGTTATAAGGTAGCATTGCGGCTAGTGAGACCTCAAGTCACGTAAGAAAGAAGAAACAGGAGAAAAACCTCAGATATGCACAGGCAACAACAACAAGGCCCCTTTACAATGCACAAAAACGCAAAGCACGACCGCGGTGAGAGTGAATAATGAACTTCAGCCCATTGATCGGAAAAACAAAGCCTGGATATGTTTGTCCCGGCAGGACCACAGGTCTCATAAATCTTTAAGGGTGATCTGTTTTTGCCACGCCGTTCCTTTTCAAATGCATCCCCTTCGATTCATGTGATAGACAGAAACAGCGAGCTATTATTATTTTATAGTGCACAAGCTCATTATACTTGGAAATGAATATGTGTATTGCTAGTTAAAGCGGCGAATGATCGCTAAAGGTGCTGCTACCGAATCGAATGCAAAAGTCTGGAGCATTACGAATATTGATAGTTCCGTGTTAGCGGTGAATCTTGTAGCATCGCGGGCCAGGTATCATAAAAATGGCACCCAAGCGCTCCGTTCTGGGGCACAAACAGGCAGAAAGGAGCCCGAGCTTGTATGATTGATATTTCCAGTGCAGATATCATTTAGGAAACACCTGACATGAGCGGGGCATGTTTCGGGCCCGCCCTGCCTGCTAAGTACTGGAGCGTGAGCCAGCTAGTGTGTTATGCAGTCGGTAATAAAAGTTGGTCATTGATTTTCTGTAGTTGCTTGTAACAGTTAATGTTGATACATCAATAGCTAAAGGAAAGCACAGGCTTAAATAGGAGGCTGAAAATGTGGAAATATGGGAGGCTTGGGCGTTAAATCACAGAATCTATCCCCCAGATCGATAAGACAGTTACAGCAAGTGTCCCTCTGCTTTCCTAATGTTTTACAATAAACTGACAGCTTGTAATAAGGCTCTGGCAGAGGCAGAGGAAGAGAGTAATCCGACGGGACAGAGGAAGAGTTGTGAGACGGAGAAGGAAAACAAGTAGCTATAGCTCAGTGTATTCTCAATCACTTCATCCACAGCTTTTGTTGAAGGCAAATCCAGCCGGTCTGCACTCGCTGAAAGTGGGGGAAACTTTTACAAGCAGTTCACAGATGCGTCGTTTACCTGGGATGGGGTTTTTTTAGTGCCAGATGCTATCGTGTTGTGGATTCGGTTGCATGCTTTGGAATTAAAAGGCTAAATCCGACAATATGATTATGCTTTCAGTTATATCCGTGTAGCTATTGTTAACTAAAACTTTTAAATAGAAACATAAATATGATATTAATACGATGAAAACTAATTAAAATGTGAACTAAGTGAAATAAAATAAGCTGAAGTAATAAAAAAAAAATAAATTAAAAACTAATACAAATGACAAAAGCACGTAACATTACTAAAACGTATAATATTTACATGGCAATGTAAAAATGAAGATAATTCAAAACATACAAAATCATAATATATAAATGATACTAAATTATATTAATATTATATAAATAAATTAAGTTTTTTCCTTAAAATATTACAATTTATTCTTGTTATTTTTACATTTTAATTATTAATTTCATTAAATATATGCATGCGTATTACATTTGACCAATATTAATACTTCTACAACTACTACTAATTACATTTTGAGCTTTTACTTTATATTCATGCATATTTGATATAACAAGACACAATTTTTCTCTAAATATTTATGGTCAAATTTTACATTCATTGCATGAAATTTATGTTTCTTTTTCATTTTTAATGTGGGCACTAAAACGCCGTTGTACAGTGTAGTACTCTTCATACCATTCACCATGTTTTACCATACTTTCAATAATTATAAAAATGAACTATAAATAAAAAGTGCAATAAAAAGTGATTTAGGTACAGAACTGAGCTTTAAGTGTAACGCTAAAATCACAAAACAAAACCTCTATCTGTCAAGAGTAATACATCTGGCCTTTATCAAGAGTAAATCCATAGATGTAGATTCTTGACCGCGTTACTTATCTAAAGTGTTTGTAGACATTCAGATAACGACGCTAATGGCTAACGATCGCCAATCACACTTAAAAGTTGTTTGCAATTTAAAGCTAATCATAAAGTAATGTGTAGTAACAGATAAAGAACAAAAAAACAAAGAGATAAAAGCTAATTGCAGCCGCGATGCACAAGCAAAGTGTCGAAATCACAGCGGAATGGCCGGAATTCTGCGAAAAGACTGAACGCACGACAAAAGCTAGTGAGGCTAAAGGTAAAGTGCCATCCTTCCACTCCCCTTTAAAAGCACGAGCCCGTCGCACCGTGTCCACAGATATCAGCGGCTTTTAAAGCCTGATAAAGTCTGAAAGCCTCTTAAGGCTCCTAATGAGGTTGCCGTTTCATCGAGAGCCTCTCGCCGAAGCGCCAGAAGTGAGGCTTTTGATTTCTGTCTCGTGGAATGAAAGGACAGCGGGCAAAAGAAATAACCCTTAAATATTAGGGTCATTGCATGAGCCCACTTCCTCCTCTCCACCAGGTTTGTAAAATATCAGAGCACTCAGGACTGATTGGAAGGTTTTGCACTTTTGAGCGAAATCTAAATGGGCGCGTTTGGTGACAACAACAAGCGAATGCGTCGAGCGAGCGGGGAAGAGCTGCCGCGCACTGTCACAAATCACCGAAAATAAATTCCTACGTGCGCATCGCCGCGTCGATGTGTTTTCAAAGGGTGTCTGCACACACATGCGCTCGCTTTATATGTGTATTGATTAGAGCCGGGCCTCACATCTTCCACATGACTTACAACCCGTCAGTGCCAAACTGCTTGGCTCACAAGAAAAACCTGCCCCTATTATCTTGCATTTAATTAAGACATAGCTGCAGTTTTATGCACCATTATTTGGCCCCAGCCGGGGGTCTCCGAGGCGTAAATATTGAACCGTCCCAGCCCTCGAATGTTAATCAATCCCAACCGACTTCCAAATTATTTGGTCTGTTTCAGGAAATGAATATTTGCACCTGTTAT
This sequence comes from Enteromius paludinosus, assembly GCA_032361165.1. Classification (NCBI taxonomy): domain Eukaryota; kingdom Metazoa; phylum Chordata; class Actinopteri; order Cypriniformes; family Cyprinidae; genus Enteromius; species Enteromius paludinosus. The sequence goes on from JAUMHQ010000087.1 coordinate 8,296,897, forward strand.
GAGCCTTTGCGCATGCATTACTGATCTCCCCTCTCTTCACACAAGGGTAGACGTATCGATTCAGATCAAGGAAACAAGACGGGCCGGCTTAATTAGAGCTTACCTATGTGGGAACTGCCTTTAAAGTGAGAGTAAAGGGGAAGCGGCTGCGTGCCGTGACTGTATGCGGTGTTGTTCAGAGGTGTTTGGAAGAGACCCCACAGCCAAGCCTCAGGGACTTGAGGCGCATCCCATCTCGTAGTCAAGTGATGATGCCATGAGCGGAAAAATGTTATACCAGTGTCCTCTACTTGTTGATGATAACGAGGAGTCGTCGCAATGTGAATTATGTCGATAATTTAAAAATATCTGATGAAAATATGACATATTTTGGTTACATTTGTGTAATATAAGAAGCATTAGGTGCAGTTTCTCGTCAGTGAATTCTATTCTGCCTGTTATTTGGCGGAACGCACATTTCAGAGTAGAATTACTGGTTATAGCATTATTTTTTTTTTAGAAAGAGCTATGTAAACAACATGATTCCTAAATATCTAAAAAACATATCATGTTACATTTTGACTTGAAATGGTTAAAAACGTGCATACAGAAACTTCAAATTCTCTCTTTCTGAACTAAAACAGAGTTCACGTTCAACTGTATCAATAACCATTTTTCAGTGTCCACCAGCATTGGAGCCTGGCGTTTCTAGTTAAAAACGTTAAGTAAAACGTGTCTCAAGACGTTCTTGAGGTGTTTATGGAGGGTCGAGACCATCACAGAAGCGGCTCCAACTGAAATGTTGGCATCTTCTCAGAAACGTCCACCATAATCGCCTCTACAACCTTTAAACTCCACAAGAACATCGTTCACCCTTCAGCGCTTTTCCTGCTGTTGAGGAAATCAATGTCTTGGTCGTAATTATTTAACCATTGATAAAGCCTTCAGCTCCTGCTAGAGCCAAAGCACCTATTCAACACACTGAGACTGACAGCGGGAAAGATAGAGACGCTTCGGCTGGCGAGAGAAGTGATCGGCTGACTGCCATCGGCCGAGGGATCGAGGAGACAAGTGACTGCTCCCGGGTCAACTCATGTCTCTCCTCCTCTTTATTGACACTTAGCTTTACAAAGAGCTCCCTGGGCTGCCCCGACAGTGACAAATTGCGATGGTTTGGCCACGTTGAGAGCGAACAGACTCTAACTTAAGGCGTCGGGGAGTGGAACGGCGCGGGTAAATGCGATTTTGATTTCCGTTAACAGGCTTCATTTGTAAATGCAATACGAAGACACTGCATTTAACGAGTGTAAGAGGGCTGATGCACTGAATTTGATGTTTTAATGTCATAGAGGCCAGGCGGCCTTAAAATTTGACCTTGTGTGTGTGGCGTTGAGGTTTACCAGCACATTTACCTGATAACTGATTCTGTTTTAGGATTCATAAAAAAAACATGTTTTATATGAAATTGAAGTGTCAGAACAACAGGAAAACAGGTAAAAATATGTTACGTTCATATTTTAATTATATGTATATATAAATTATGAATATGTGAATACGTTATAATTAGTCAATAATTAGTGCTTGTTTGACAGCATTATTATATATATTTATATATAATGTAGATATATTTATTATGTATTTATGCATGTTAAATGTCTTATTTGTACATTTATTAATATTTTATTTTTTTCATAATAATATTATAAATATTAAAAGTAATAGATTTAAAAAAAAGTTCTCCTCCAAAAGTCAAAAGTTAAATCTAATAATAACACTAATAATAAAAACAATCAATCATATGTAAAAAGCAAGCTTAATGAAATTTTTGTTCGTGTAAGGTGTGGTAATTTTTACCGTTGTTTGGCCACTGTAGAAATCGCTAATTGCAATAGAAATCCATGCAATTAGGAATTTCTACACTTGGTCCAGTGGACCATTTTGGTCTGCAAAAGAAATTTTTTGCTAAAGTTGTAGCATTTCTTTGTGGAAACAAGTTCTCCTTTCAAAAAGGGCTGAAGAATGAGCAGCCGGTCGAGACTGACAGACGATAAGTTCCCGTAATTCCAATAGTTTTCATAAAGCGCCATGGGATTTTCATGCTTCATTTAATTAACCTCTGACTGGCTTCTCAATAGCAACTGGCAAAGTGTTTTTCTCATCTGTGCACTTGTTCGTACACGGAGCCCCCCGCCACCCTTCACCCACAGGATACTATTAATCGGAGCCATCTTTGATCTCTGGGCTTAGTTCTCTTAGTCTCTTAGTCTCTCTGGTCCTGGCACACAGCATGGGTGGGGCGAGCTGCTAGAACGGGGCAGTGCCTGGGGCGCTACACTCCCCTCAGGTGAGAGTTTTATTATGGATGATGTTTCCGCCAAATTATTTACAGCAGATTCCCCCCAAACTGCAACCAAAAACCTCCTCTAAGCAAAGCCGTTCAACATAAACACAGCAAGGTTGAGAGGTCTGGAGTTCTCAACACTGCTCTTTGGTCTAGGGAAGATGTAAGGAGCCTTCTCAAGGTGCGATGGGGGAGCGGGACATAAAGGCTTATGTCCTGCTTCGTAGTTCAGGGACACAGCAAACGTATCGGATGGGATCAAAGCACATACGCCCCTACACACATCATATTCTCTTTTCCGGAACTACAGAATGCAACAATTGTGACTGATGTGAGTATGCGGATGGTTGGCATTAATATTCCATGTTCTAATGGGGCCAAACATACGGCCAGCCCTGTGTTTTGATGCTGGCCTTTTATGGTAGAGACCTGCAGATTTTGTGGCTACAAGAGCTGCCTTGACCTGTAAGCATTGGAACCTCCATCATTTCAATGTAAAGCTAGGAGAGAAGCTCTGAAGGTTATTGATAGCCAACATCAAAAGTGAATGCACTCGGCAAGCAAATCTCTCAGAGCAAATGACCTCCTGGTTTTCTTTACTCCAATAGTGGAAAAAAAAAACCTTGGTTTTGTAACTTTCCAACTTTCCAAGTTAGAAGAATAGCAAGAACTTGTGTAGCTAAAGTAGCACTTAAATGCACAAATCTACTGTTTTCTGTTTTGGGATAATGTTTATTTTTATTTACGTTTATTTTAGATAACACTAATTCATCCAAAAGTAAAAATCCTGTCAAGACTGGTCTTCGTGTAAACAGTTATTAGTTAGGTCTTCAATTTGTAGGTTACGCACATTTTAGGATATTGCATAGAATCTGCTAGATAGAGGTAGATGAAAATGGAAACAATGTAATATGAGTAATTCATTCAGAGAACAGAACATAGCAGGTTGATATGCATATCAGAAACTCTGAATTTTGGAAATCTGAACTGAATTTTGGAATTGTGAAAATATGAAAATGGTCTGTTTTGACTGCACTCTTTTACCACAACTAAAAAAAACAGTGGCATCTACTTCAATTTCTATTTTGCAGCACTTTTCCCCCTAGAAAATATGAATTGGTCATTTGATCACCCTGAAATGGCCCTTTATTCATAGATTGTTTCTGAAACATGCATATTGATTAAGTGAAGTACTCCACAGAAACAGACACAGTGAACGAGATCTTTGAGCTACACAATTTTCTGAGAATAATCGTTTTGAGCGACCAAACTATTCCGGCATCACTGGTAAAGGAGAGACGGTGGCATTCATAATGATGGTCTTATCGTAAAGGGGGAAGAGAATGCGGTCTTGTGGCTTATCTCAAGGTCCCTCAAGAACCTTGGGAGTAAGCAAGTGAGGTTTGGATAATGCAGGCCTTAGCCCGCTTCTCCCCACCCCTCCACCCCTTCTGTACTCACCCAAGCTGAACAGCACCAGGAACTTGAGGCAGACAAACTCCCTCTGGTCCAGCTGGAGGGATCGTAGTTTGCTCACCAGCTCCTGTGCGTGACTCAGGAGGTTGTTGAGTGTGGCACCGGCTTGGGAGGCAATTAGGGCGTAATCCACCTGAAGAGAAAAAGCGAGAGTGTTAACACACACAAACAAAAAAAGGTTTTACCACAAGCAACATGCCAGATCTCTGAAGGTTTGAAAGATTTCAGGTATAGAGAGGTACAAGCAGCAGGATTGCAAAACTAATTTGGGGTCTGAAAGAACACTCTTCCCGTCTTCCATTGTTTAAGCCAGTCTGAGGTAATTATTTTGGAACAGAAATACAACGTTTATTTTGAGAAGATGTGCTTATATTTGATTTGGAACACCAAGAGTTGCTGGGAAGGTTTTAGGAAAAGTTTAGGCCTTGTTCCTCATTCATCGAAAATTCTATTTCTTGAATCCGAGTCCTTTTAGTTTAAAAGTTCAATCAGCCAGACGGCACTTGGCACCACCTTTCGAGTTTTTCAGCACCCGTCTGAAGTAAGCATATAACCAGCTCTGGCAGCTCTGCACTTCCTACGCCTCTCTCCCTTTCTCTACTTCCCAGGCTCCTCTCCGCACAGCAGGGACAGTGCACTGGGCCGAGGTCTGAATGATAATCAGCATCAAACCGAGCGGGGAAGAGCTGCACGTTTCTCCATCCCTGGTGCCCAGACCCTCGGACCCCAGCGCCCCGCGCCAGACGAGGGTGGTGGGGGTTGGAAAGGCACGAGTGAGCGGGGGCCCCTGGAGGTCCCCCAGGCTACCGGGCCGAACCCTGCACGGGACCCCCGTGGCCCTCTCCTCCCCTTTCAGGTGCACTTAATATCTGCAGCAGCAGCAAATTTGTCTTGGAGGCAAGTCCTTAGCTGCCACTCACTGTAAGCAGGCCGTATTAAATTTTTATATTTATTGACAATTCATTTCCATAATTGACTGCGCCAGGGTTTCTGGAAGAAGGTAGACTACAGGCCTCCTAAGCGTAAGGAGAGCTCCCTCTGAGCTGGATTTGCAATTAAAAACGCGGACGGATTGGAATTTATTTATTGTGTAAATATGATGAGTGGAATATTTCAAAGTCCTGGCTGGAGAATTGCACATTTCTCACCGGCTGTATTCTTAGATCTCTTTGAGGCCCATACGAAGCTGCTCAAGTTGTCAATTAGTGGGGATTTGAACAACTAACCATGTGCCTCAAGCATTAGTAACCAGTAACGTCAAAGTAAGTGGGATTACCCTTACAAATTGCACATAATAATGCAAAATGCTGAAAATATTAAACAAACAGTAATACTAATCTAAAAAATAAAACATTGAAAATGATGCATATTTATATCAATATAAGCATTAAAAATATACACTACTGAAATTTCCTAAAGGAAAGGTCTGTAAAATTACACACACACATTACGACACTTGTAGCCAACTGTTTGTAGCAGTACTTCCCAATTGATTCTGACATTGTGAAAGCTTGATCTTGCCAAAATACAGAGACCTGTATGAATATCATTATGATGATTTGTATTCTTCTAAAGGCCTGGGACCTTCAGAGACAGAGGGAGACAGACGGACAGATACAGCAAATGACGGGGTGAAAGGGGGGGATGTAAGTCTGTGAAATATTGGAAAGCCGCCCATGTAGTGTCATGTGTCGCAGCACTTCAGGACTGATCCCCCACAGTGCTTTGCTGCCATACCAACACCAGGGAGAAACAATGACATGTCCTCAAACAAGATGAGAGATTGAGAGTTGACAGTCACTGACAGTGTCGTGGAGTAACATTTATATGTAATATATGCACTACACAGCAGTCTGAAGATGTACTACACTGAATTACTGTATCACAATAGTGCTTTAATAACTGTTTGCTATGCATAAGTCCGTGTTCATGTGCGAGTGTGTTGTGTGTGTCCGGGCTGTCAGTAGTCTGCTTTGGAATAATAGGACGTAATGAACTGTTTGAGTCTTCGCCTTCTCTCTCCCCAAAGGCTTTTTTTCAGCACCAGCTGTTCATTAGGCAAAATATGCAAACAAGGTCTGGCCCTCCTCCACCCCGCCTCCAACTCTCCGCCAGACCTCGCTAATCAAACATAGAGGCACGCTACGCAAAGTACTCGCAATCCAGACAAATCAAAGACGGCGAGCGCTGTGAGCTCCAGATGTGGTACATGTATCTAACAAACATTCTCAGATTTTATTGCTCAGAAGTTGCTCTTTCATGGCTCAGGAGGCTAGAAACAACTTTCACACTAACCAAACTAATCAATTTCTGACCTCAAATAGACTCGACAGTGGAGTTCCCACTTGTGCTTCTTTTAAGTATCAACTTTGTCTCAAAATGATGACTTAGGATAGGTATAGAGCTGTAAAGTTATGAATATGCAAGTCAAATTATTTGATATTGCAAGAACCTGATGAGAAATATTGGAGGAAACCCACGTTGATGGCTTTATAATTTACCAGAGCACGTGAGTTGGTTCACCATTTAATCTTGTTATTGTCTAGAACAAAACAACTGAGATGTTTTAAGACTTTAACAATGTTTAATTAATTGTTTTTTATGTCCTTTAGTCGACTTGGTGGAAATTGCGTTAAGAGTCGGATTCGAACCCGCGCTGACGGCTGTATGATTTACAGTATCATAGCATGTGAGTTTTCCCATCATTTAATCTCATTACTGTCTAGAAGAAACAACTGAGATGTTTTGAGACTTTAAAGATGTCCAATTAGCATTTTCTCTTTCCTTTATATGACTTTGTGGAAATCATGTCAGGAGCCAGACTCAAACTTGCTTCACACGCTGTCCGGTTTACCAAAGCATGTGTGTTAACCGCTAGGCCACGGCCAAGAAAAAGTTCTCTGTGTCACTACAGTTGGAGATTACTTTGTTGAGCAGGGGAAGGTGGAGGGAAAAAACATAGAATTAAAAATTAAACTCCAACCTAACTGACAGGCGGACAGAAGCATATTTATTTATAAGCAGTTTAAACATCTTCTGGAAGTGTGTGTGCATGTGCTGGAGCCGAAGACAGAATTAAAGGTCCTCATGTGCAGAAAACTTCAGCTGAGCCTGAGGCGTCCGTCCAGCGCTGATCCTCAGAGACGACTGAGGTAAATCATACATATCTTCTGCTTTCCCTCCCTGTCCGTCTCTCTCTGTGTCTCTCATCCCTTCTTCACCGCGATGACTCGTGCATGCTTAACCAACCATTTTATTTATTTGTTTACCACGCACTTGATAAGAAGCCTACAATTGATTATTCTGGCCACATTAGTTTATACCTAAGCGTAATCTTTTTTTAATGGAGTGGCCGGGGCAGTCGATAGCACTTTAAAGGATGTTGATCCACGCTGCCAAAAAGGCCTGATGAGATCTACGGGGAGGCATGGAAGAGACTGCAGCGGGCGCTCACCTGTTGCCCCGTGACCAGGAGGATGGAGCCCTCTTTGGCGTGCATCACCTGCCGGAAAACATGGTCCAGGATGAGGAGTTCACTCCAGCAGTTCTGGAGGAGCTTCATTTGGTCGTCAACCTGAGGAGAGACGAGTAGTAGTACTTTTACAAGGCATGTTCAGAACGCTTCAAAGTTTTGAATTGATTAACTGGATAGTCATTGACGATGTTTAAAGGGAAACAAACCAAACCCATAAGACCTTTGTTCACCTTCAGAACACATATGAAGATATTGTTGATGAAATCAGACATCATGCATCATGGTACTCCCCATGACTCAATTGAAAAGTGTTGTTATTTTTGTTTTCTTTGCGCACAAAAGTATTCTCGTAGCTTTATAATATTTCAGTTGAACCACTGATGTCACATGGACTATTTTAACGATGTTCTTACTACCTTTCTGGGCCTTGAATGTGCTAGTTGTATTGCTGTCTATGGAGGGTCAGAAAGCTCTCGAGTGACATCAAAAATATCTTAATTTGTCTACTGAAGATCAACAAAGGTCTTACGGATTTGGAACGACATACAGCATTTCCAAGTCTTTCAGGCCTTTTGGGGTAAATTGTGTTGTCCTGTAATAACTATTCACAACATTTACTAAATTCAGAATATCATTTAATATGCCAAATATATATACAAATATGCGTACATCTCTTTTAGATTTTTCAGGCACAAAAGTTGTTCAGTTCATTGGTCACTTGGAATGTTATTTTACCCTTAAACACTCGTGTCTGTGTGTTAGTAGTCCGGACAGCCGGTAGAAAATCAATATCAGTCTTGAGGTCGCAAGAGGTCGTTCTCGTGTGAACTTCACCAAATGTCACTGTTTTTCACCCGCTGTTAATTAATCTGTTTGCCTAGTGATACAGCTTTATTTATCCCTTGTGATTAAGTAGCCTGTTTAGAGTTGCGTCGTTAGGACCTCTTCGGTTAAAAACACTCTCACACAGGAGTTAAACGGCTCCAACAACGCATTCATTGTCGCCTTTCTTGGGTTCTCATGGCTCGCTCTGTCAATTATTAAATACAAGAGGTGAAAAGAGCTCTTTGAGTCCAATGTCGGCAAGAATGAGGAAAATTAGTGAAAACGAGTCTGGCTATTCTTGCAATGTCTGCATGTTGATTCACCCATGAGAACAATTTACAAAGGGTCATAAAAATTATGAAGTCTCATAAGAACAGGGAGTAGTCGTGAAAATAATACTTGTGGTTTCTCAAGGCAAAGATAACATGAATGAAATGCCTCTTACTATCTTGGGAGGCTCCATCGATATCTGCTCCGGATTGTTTTGGCTGCTTGCGATTCTTGTTTGTGCTGCTCTCATAGTCATAACAAATGCTACGAAATCATTTCAAAGAATGGATTTCCAAATCCGGCAGAGCGAAAGCCTCTGGAAACCAATCAAATCTCTTCTTGTTTGGTGTCGTTGCATCACTTGTATTAACTCTTTTACTGTGCAATCGATGCTGTATGGCCTAATTTCGTCAAATCTCCGGGTTTGAAACACTAGGGCTGCAAGAAGCAAATATATGCATTCGGCATTGTTAGCACGTCTCATGTTCCATGTCAAATACGCCCGTTCTACAAAGAAACCTGTCATTTAGTCTGTTTTTTGACAGGCATTTTCATCAAAGGCCTTGCCCTCACATGAGCCCGGCGCTTTTGGGTCATCAAACAGGGAAGAGGGTGCCATGAGTCAAAGCAGGGGGGGGGGAAGACACTGCACACCGGGACTGCTGCCAGAAACTCGTCAGATGGGCAGAGAAGGCATCTCTGACCTTTTAAAGTGCCGTCTGACACCGCTGTTTCCATGTCAGCTCACTTCCCTTTGCACTGTCACAGCTATGTGTAACTCGGCTCTGAAGTGCACTTACGACAGGCAAGCTATGTCCTCTAACACTGGAGGTGGTGACTTTGTAGGTTTGATACCCAGTGCGATGAGCATTCGCGTTTTTCTATGTAAATCATTTGAAGAAAATGTTTGAATTACATATTTTTCTAGATTTTAACTTGCAGTTGAATGAAAATAAATAAACAATCTACAATATCTACAAAGAAATTATACAATTGACACTCAAATACATACAAAACTACACTGATTGGGTCTTATTAGCCAAATATGAGCAGATTTAATTGTGTAAATTGATTGTAAATTAACTTAAATTTGACAATTGTCTTAAAAAAAAAACTTTGACCAACTATTTACAACAAAATTGTGCTTTTATTGTTAAAATATACAATAGTTATCGAACAATCATGATCATACTGATCAGTTGATCAGGTATCACAGGAATAAACTCATAGATTGTGAATTCAGCTGTATAATCATGACAAGCTAAAAATAAAATGTCAATCGGGTGTAAGTTAATGTTTATCTAGATGAGCTGGTGGTGTAAGGTGCTGGAAAAATACCTGGAGCTCAGCCAAATAAAAACACGCTTATTGATTTCACCCCAGAAGCATTAAATTAGGAATCTGAGCTTTTGTTTGAATGAATAACGAGCGATTAAACCACAAATCTGTTGACCCACGCTGAAATCTCACAATACATAAATTCCTCTTGCATCAAGCAACAGCCAAAAACTCAAATTCTTTTGCTTTTCTTCAAGTGCCGTGCTTCCAAATTTCTCAAAATCAGAGCTTTTACTTTCTCTTTTATGATAAAAAATGCATATCCTCCAGGAAACCAATTTAATTCCTTTACGGTCATTCAGGCATTGCTAGATCAATGTAGCGATCAATTTCTGAGCCCCGTCCTGCCCCTAAAGAACACCCTATCTGCTTCCACGCCACGTTGGACGGCATTAAGGATATTGCCAGATATCAGTACTATGATTATTTCCAACTGTTTATTTATTTATTTATTTGTTTTAATGTAAATGATGTGCAAATATGTCTCGTTGCATATCCAAAAGTAATATTATTCATCACTGCCTGAAAGGGTTGACCGGTGATAATACAATACCCTTCAAATTGCCAAATACAAGCTTTTTTTTTTATCCCACATGGTTTTGGTAGAGTGCCACAAGCATTGTTTAGGCGCGAGTAACGAGCTTACGCAGCTGGAACTGCTTTTAATAAGTTTTTTTTTTGTTGTTTTTGAAGTGCCCTAATGAACAGATTAATAGAATCTCCTTGAGTGCCCATTAATGAACAGAATGAGACGAATGATTTATTTACAACTAAAGGGAGGCTGTGAGTGTGCGGTCCACAATCACATTTGCATAAACAGGAGGAAGTGAGGAAAAAAAAAAAAAAGATACGAGGGGGTAGAAAGAAAATAAATCCCATCCGAAATCTTTTGACCTCTTGGATGCCGATCAGTGTTGCTGGTCGGCCGAACTACAGGTGAGGTTTGAAGTGCACTTCAATGGGTGCCGTCAGGAGGAGAGCTTTGAGTTGTGTTCTGTGGACATCTGTTCGTACGCTGCTATGCGCACTTCCTTTCTGCCAGGCTGACAAATAGTATTTGATGTCTGATGTTTCCCTTCTGTTGGGTTTTTTTTTTTTATATGAGAAAAATTAAGCAAAATACATCATTACATGAAAGCTGGTTACTGAATTAGGTCCCTTTTTCTCTTCTATTTAACTTTAGCAAGTCTGATTGTTAAAGCTGGACACATTTTCCATCGCTCAGCAAATTGGTCCAAAACCCAGTCATTCTAACAGGAATCATGCCGGGATGAAACAATGATTCACAATGTTGACCAACAAAAAGCTGCTTGGTTTGAAGGTTTGAGCGATGCTTTATACAGTATATCTCTACACTAGTGACATTAAGAAAGTGACGTATTTTGAGCATATGTCACATTGCAGTCTTCGGGAAAGTTACTTTTAAAAGTAATGCATTACAAGTAACTAATTGCCTTCCATAGTTACATTTTTGGAAAGCAATGCATTTCTTTCCTTTGGCATAATTTTTTCAGTGCTGTCAAAATATTTATTGCAATTAATTGCATCCAGAATAAAAGTTTAGTTCAAATGATATATGCATGTGTGCTGTGTTTTCTCTGTATTTTTAAAAGTCATGCATTACTTTACTAGCTACTTGAAAAAAGTAATCTAATTTGCATAACTCGTGTTGCTTGTAATGCTTGTAACTCCAACACTGATTGTGATGACACCTCAAGAAATGTAATATTACTATTACTATATAAATCTCTCAACAGCACACGGCACGGTTTAAGGTATCATTAATTTCCGTAGCCAAACGTTGAGTGCCTCGTCTCTTTATCAACACTAATAGTTTTTGGAAACCTATAAATGTACAGTTACACTCACGGGAGATAATCTAAGTGTCCCTGAATCCCCAGAGGAAGTGCTAACAATTTGTGCTGAGGTGTCACATTCTGGCTTCCTCTTTCGCCCGTCCCGTGGGAGCTGATTTGACGTGCTTTGGATGCTCGAGACTGAAGGGCCTGGTTTATTTGGCCTCGCTTTTCACTGATCTTGTGGAAATCTCCCGGCTTGTTTGTCATGGCAGGGCCTCTGTTTGCTCTCTTGCTCTCTTGCTGCCAGGGGGTCTGATAAGCACGCTGGGACTTTGAGCAGGTGGCCACCAGCCGCTGCGGCCGCATTGCTTCATACCCGTGCTCCTCTGAGAGAGCTGCCTGGCATCTCACTCTCTCTCAGGACTTATTTTAGAGTCCGGTGTTGCTACATATGGGATACAGCCTAGTGAAAGAGCGTAGCTGGAGTTTTAATGTGTATTAATGATCTATAATTGGGACAAATGGCTGACCATATTCCAGTAACTGGTGTGTTTTAAAGCTACGGTTTACCTACAATTTGAAACCATTTAAACCATTTACTCACACTAATGTTCCAAACTGTCGCTCTTTTGAGGAAGACAAAAGGAGACCTTTTTTTGGTGCAATTTTTAACAAAGAAGACAAAAATAACGACTTTATTCAATAATTTGTCTCCTCTGTGTCACCCTATAGTGCCATGTATGCAATGGATGTACGCAGTTATGCTATTAACATTGTTTAACATTCTTGTAAAATTATGGTTGAGTGCGTGTTGGTGTGTTACAGCAGTCTAAGAACGTCTGGATGCAGAAACCGACTCTCAGCAATGCCAACTATCCATGCTGTAATCTCGTCCTAGCGATGTCGTGTCCATGGGACATATAGATTATGTACTGTAGGCGTTCACTGTGTGCCTGACAGCAATGTAAATTGAGATGTCGTAAAATATCTTTGGGAAAACATTTGCATTCCTTGTAGTAGCTAAATCTGTGAAGACCTCATGGTATTCTGTCTCCGAGTGTCTCTGTGTGGGTGGGGTGGGAGGGGGGAGATAAACAGATGCCCATAATTCATGTGTTAGTGTGCAGGTGAGCAGGTTTGGGACTCGTCCAAGGCTAGCAAGTGGACACCGAGCAGCTCGAGGAGTGTCCGGCTGATGCCGGGGCTGGAGGAGGGGTGTTTTATCGATCGACACGGGGGAAGAGAGATTGATCAGTTCCCACGGTGACTGCATTAACACTCTCCCGAGTGTGACTCTTGACCTGTGAAACACCCAGAGTTTGATCGGAGCCCCTCAGCAGCCCCTCATCATGTCATCCCACAATAAAAACAACACACGTCGGCATTCAGCAGAGTTTAGTGGGACATGTCAAACATCTCAGGACATCACAGAGATGAATGACACTATAAATGCTGCTTCTAATTAATGCTCAACCTATATGGGTTTTTTAATGGCTGATCACATGCATATATATATCTTTAATGCTCTGACTGAGGGAAGGAGGTTTTTGCCCAATATGTCACAATACATGGCCCCATTCATCCTCTCCTTAATACAGTGCAGTCGTCCTGTCCCCTGTGCAGAAAAACACCCCCAGAGCTGATGCTTCCAGTCCCATGCTTCACTGTAGGTATGGTATGATACTCTTCATTCGGTAACACTTTATAATAACTACACGCTATGAATTATTAGTTAAGCATTAGTAAATAGTCAGTTCATCCTTTATAAATAATTGTTTCAACATTAATAGTCATTAGTAAGCAGTTTATAAATACAGCTATGAATGCCTTGTTCTTGATTTATAAGCATATCTAAATGTACAAGAGATTTAAATGGCCAGTTATCTTCATAACAGAACAAATAAACAACACAGAGGGATGCAGAACTATTCATTTCAAGATGCAAAAAATATAAAACTGTACACTTTAATTTTTTTCTGTGAAACAAGGTTTGTTTTTAATTTATTAAGTGTACAGTTGTACGATTACATTTTTACATCTTGAAACAATATGTCTGTGATCTGTATCCCTCTGTGATGTGTGTGTTTAACTTTGTTGTTTAGAATATAAATGAGCCTTTACATCTGCTTTATAAATGCTTTACAAGCTATAAATAGTCCTCACTTTAGATGAGCTCACAAAAACAGACGTCTGGCAACTACTAAATGCTTTATAACTACCTGACTTAATCATGAATTACAGCAGGAACATGTGTTAATAAAGCATTAATTAACACACTGAACAACTACTATCATGTGTCTAAATAATACGATTTATTAATGTCAATTTAAATAATTTATGAATCATTTACTTAGACTTTCTAAATGATCTTATTAAAGACCATTTTGTAAATGGTTTGTAAATAATGAAATTTTAAAAATGATTAACTGATCATTAATAAAGTATGAGAATACACATAATAAATATATATATATATGCTCAAGAACAAGGCATTTAGAGATGCACTAGTAAACTGTTTATAATAATGTTGGAACAATGGTTTATAAAGGATGAAATAATTGCTTAACAATGCTTAACTAATCATTCATAGTGTGTAGTTAGTATAAAGTGTTACCCATCATTCTTCTTCCTCCAAACACGGCAAATGGAGTTAAAACCAAAATGTTCTACTTTGGTCTCGTCTGACCACAGGACTTTCTCCCATAACTCCTCTAGATCATCCAGATGGTCCCTGGCAAACTTCAGACGGGTCTGGACATGAGCTGACTTAAGCAGAGAAACCTTACGTGCGATGCTAGATTTTAAACCATGACGTGTTAGTGTATTACTGATAGTAGCCTTGGAAACGATGGTCCCAGCTCTCTTCACGGCATTGACCAGCTCCTCCCGTGTA
>JAUMHQ010000087.1:8311392-8328637 GCA_032361165.1 Enteromius paludinosus
CCCAGTCCGAGGGACATTGACAGTCGTCATTAGCCTCTTCCATTTTCTGACAATTGCTCCAACAGTTGTTCTTTTTTTCACCAAGCTGCTTGGCAATTGCCCCGTAGCCCTTTCCAGCTTTGTGAAGGTCTTTTGGCAGCTCTTTGGTTTTGCCCATGTTGCTACTTGGACTTTGGCTGATTGTGGGGTGCACAGGTGTCTTTATGACAGCTAACAGGTCTTTGAGGTTCAGAAATCTGGCTGATAAGCAAGTGATCAAAAATTAAAAATAAATTGTAACAAAAAAATCATATAATGTGATTTCTGGATTGTTCTTTTAGATTCTGTCTCTCACAGTGGAAATGCACCGATGCTGAAACTTGTAGACCCCTCCATGATTCCTAAATAAGAGAACTTGCAAAATCACAGGGTGATCAAATACTTATTGACCTCACTGTATATATATGAATACATTAAATATATAAAATTAAATATATACATGCATGTTTGTATTTTATACATACAGAATAAATATACGCAGTACTCATATATTATGTAAACTTATTTTGCATGCCATTAATCGCAATGTGTATGTGTGTGTGTGTATATATATATATATATTAGAGCTGTCAATTGCAATTAATCACATCTAAAATAGTTTTTGTTAATATAATATACAGTATTTATGAGTACTGTATACATCTGTTATGTATGTATAAATACACACACATACAGTGTATATATATTTTAAATATTTACACGTATATACATGCATATTTTTATATTGTTATATTTTATATTATATATAATTATATATTTAATATACAAGCATAACATATTTTTCTTACATGCATGCATGTGTTTGTATATATATATATATATATATTAGGATTCCAGTGTTTTACTGATTCAGTTCACCTAAAAATTTGCATTTGATCAGAATTTACTATAATATAATCTACCTAATGCTGTTAAAATCCTGTATAGCTGTCTGTCTTTTGAGAATCGCACAAGAGAAGATTTTCTATACAATGCAGCAATCCAAGAAGGGGTACAAAAGTATTTTAATAGTCCTCAAATATCTTAAAGAAAACCTTGTGTTTCCCTTAAGTTGGGCTTAAGGGCAAGATTTCTAGTGTGTTCCCACAAAAAAAGCTATTATATGACTTCAAAAGAGTAATACTATAGAGCAATAGCTGTATAGACCACATAAAAATGCTTTCATTGTGGAACATTGTAGCTAAGATTCTTCAAAATGTCTAATTTCGTGTTCAACAGAAGAAAGAAAATCGCAAGGGCATGGGGACATGAGGGAGAGCAAATGAAATAAATATCTAAAACCCAAATTTCTCAAAAAAGAAGAAATTCACACCTGCTGGGCCGTGTTCAGCTGCCAGCAGTTATATTTCTACTTCAAGGACACTTACTGTGTATCTTTTCAGAACAAAACCGAAACAGGTTCTAACGGTCTGTTCTTCATCAATATAAAGCTATATTGCCACATCCTTGGCTGGAAAACTATGGTAATTAATAAAGCACTGTATATAGCTTATATGTGCTTTCCTGAAGGGTTTTCGGGTTACTTCTAGATTAAAGACTAATTAATTGAATTCATTCATGAGCGGCAAAGTGGCAGACTTTCATTAATTAAGTGATATTCAATAAAAGCGTAACCTTTTCTCACTCTGCGTGCTTTTCAAAACTCTAATAAGTCTCTTGAGCAACGGCACAATCCAGAGAGGACGAAAAAATATGAAATTAGGTTATGAGAACCAAACAAAACAAAACTTATCCAATCCTTAGGCCATTTATCGAGTCCATCTGAGCAGTTGTTTCAAACAATACAACAAAAAAAAATAAGTGTACAGAAAACAAGTCTGTTCCAATGGATCGGAGGGCTTAAAGCTAAGAAGCTATCAACTAATTATCAAAAAAACACAGCAGCCCTGATCAATTATTCAGCTGAACATTAGACTCCTAATATACATGCAGTCATGGGAGGGAAGGCTCTCTGAAGTACCACACTTTACCCAAACCCCCCTTTCGACGAAAATAATGCTCTCCAAACCCACAATGAGTTGTGCACGCCACGTCGAGCCCGAATCGATCGGGCTTCTCCATTCGTACACACACACATTCACGCGTTTAGAGTGATCGCTGTATTTTTATTTGCTTTTATTTCTCCCCGTGCCGTATTTTCCCCTCAATTCTGCGATTTATGGCTGTCTTTATTGGCGACGGCTGTCAATATTTATGGCTTTTGCGTGACACGCTGACAGACAACAGGAAATGACTCTTGATTGGCTCTGTTGGGAAATGGGTCCAGGTAGGATGAGGCTCCTGTATTATTTAGCTGGGAGATGCAGTCGCCGACCAGAGTGGCTTTATGCGTCTGTCTGTTCTCGTCTGTAAGAGTACTAACGCGACGCCATTAGAAACTTCATCATCTGCTCTTATTGAGGCCAAAAACAACAGCTGATCTCCCGATGTGTATTTACACTCAAGCATTTCCTTCAAACCCTTTTTAGAGGGTTTAGCTTTTCTAAATATTTAGGTATCAATGATACATTTAATTGGCAAGGAGTAACCATCTTTGCATGCATTTGAATTATGTGAGATGTATGTATATATATATATATTATATAAATATATACACACACACATCGTAGTATACTTTTACATAAGTATTGGTCAAATTTTGTTTATTTATTTTATTTTTAGTTTTTTATTAATTTATCTATTTATATTCAACTTTGAATAATTTACACACATTCACCAGAATGAAGTAATATTAGAGTATAATACATCAAAATAATTTTATTTATTTATTGTGCCAGTATAATATGGTTAAGAAACAATTAAAATGTAACTGAATTTATACTACATTAATATATTTTATAAATGCCCACACTTTTTCGGATTTTTGCCATTTTAAATGTAATTATATTTGTAATCTATGCTTATAGAATTACACACACACAATATTAATAGTAGAAAAATTTGAAACTTAATGCAATCTATATTGGCGTAATTTAATAATGCAAATAAAAAAGAATATTTTTGCGCATATGTGTGTGTATGTTTGTGTTTTATATGTATTTTTAACAATTAGAGAATGAAAATTAAATAATTAAAATATATTTATTATTTTATTATTATTAAATTTAATAATAATTTATTATTAGTCTGCTATAATAATACTATGCTAATTTACACATTATTTATTATTATTATACATTTTGTTATAATTTTAGTTTATTTAATTTTTTTTTATATATTATAACAATTAGACAATACTTTTATATTATATAATATATATATTAGAACAAATAATTCAAATATATTTATATTAAAATATATATAATAACAATTATTTATTTAATAATAATGTTTTATTAATATGTTAATGATTTTTTTATATTATGACTATATATTGCATTTATTTATTGTTTTAATACACACACACACACACATATATATATAAATATAAGCATTTGTTTTCATCTGGCATTTCATCAATACCACAGTGTATACATTTTTTCCCCCTAATAAAATAATTATTATGACTTGATTTGGAGCCAAAACCTCAGTACGGAGTGGTATTAAGCCTAACAAAAAGTGAACTGGATAACACTAGATGGGTCTCGTGCCAAAATTTCAGACGCGTGCAGCTGCAGACCACCCTCCTTCCCCGAGCCTTGCAAACAGGTACAGAGAGAATTCAAAGGCCTGCTCACACAATCTGAGAGAAACATTACTGTCTTAACTATTACGTCTCCATCGTGCCATTTCTGGCATCGCGTCATTGTAACGCAACGCTCGCTAGTTTTAAAACCGCTGTCAACACGTCAGTTACTTGAGCGTTGGCCTGGTGCGAATTTGAAATATTTTCGTCTCCCATAGTTCAGAAACGGTGAAAGCTTCCTTTCATGTTCGTCAGGGGGTCAGGATAAAGAAAGAATGCAATTACAAAAATTATTCTGAAAGTTATGCTCGTTGATGTAATGCGTTTGGAAACGTTTAAAAGTGCCAAAGCGACGCCAAACGAACCTCAACTGTGAGGGCGAAATAAAAGATATACGGCGGTTTAATGAACAGGTGGCTTTGTCTTTTTCTGACGCCTTGGTGAACATTTCTTCGCAACGGCGTCTAACGTTCTCCAGCTGAAACGCACATGCCGTTCATCAGGAGCAAATCCATTCACACAGTCCAGTTAAATATAAGTGTAAGCCTAGCCCGCACGCTCCCTGTCTTTCTGACCGCAGGCCTTATCTATTGTCTTTGGGACCTTTCAGCGCGTCTGGAATAGACAGCTGTAAATAAGAAGCAAAAATAGACTTCGTAGACAACTGCTGACAGAGCGAGGCGGAGAACGGACACTAGAAACCTCGAACCTGCGCTGATTACTACAAGTTAATTAAACACTGAAGGACGGACAACAGCAGATCCAGACCAATTAAACAAATGCTCTTTTGTAATGTGCGCTTAAAACGTTTGACGCTTTCAGTTGCCACTTAATTGCGTTCTGTGGATTCGTTTCAAGCCCATTACGTAAAACAGGTGCAAAACTACAGCTGCTGCGCAAATTTAATTTACAAGTGTGAGGTATACGAGGTTGAGGAGAATAATTATAGAGGGGAAAAGGCTCAAGCCTGAGTGACGTTTGGGGAGCTTGACATTATGGACTGTAGTTGAATGTGTCAAAGTTACATGTACCTACAAAAAAAATAAATAAATAAAAAACAGCATAAAAATGCAAATTCTTTTATGCCAGTATAATGTACATTTAATATATACTAAAATATTCAAAATATTTTCAGAAATATTTATGTCAATGCATTCAATGTTTGCATATGTACGTATGTACAAACATCCAATATACTTCAAAATATAAAAAAATTTGTTTGTAAATACGATAAAAGTACCAGAAAATAATTTGTAACATAAAGGTATACCTATAAATTTTTTATGATTTTTTTAGAATATTCTAGATATTTTGCATATATCATAAAAGTACTAGAAAATAATTTGTCTATATATATATATCTTACGCAAAATTTACGTACAATTACGCAATTACAATATTTTTACGCACTTATTCTATTTGAGAGTATTCTGGATATTTTGCATATATAATAAAAGTACTATAAAAATACATATTAATTAGTTATGAAATTAACGCAATTAAAATATTTTAACGTAGTTAACACACTGGCCTCATCTTTGTGATATTTTGATATTTTGCATATATCATAAAAGTAATAGAAAATAATTTGTTTATATATATATATATATTAAATCGTTTGGAAAAAATAACACAATTAAAATATTTTAACGCAGTTAATGCACTAAATCTATTTTAGAATATTCTGGATATTTTGTTTATATCATAAAAGCACTAGAAAATAATTTGTTAATATATATATATATATATATATATAAAATAAACTTAAATAGTTTGGAAAAAAATACGCAATTACAATATTTTTACGCATTTAATCTATTTTAAGAGTATTCTGGATATTTTGCATATATAATAAAAGTACTATAAAAATACATATTAATTAGTTATGAAATTAACGCAATTAAAATATTTGAATGCAGTTAACAAACTGGCCTCATCTTACATTTCATACAGTTGACTTGACAAATATTTTATTTATTTTCAAATAAATAAATTGTATAAAATGACAAAATATATACGTACAATCAATTTCTATTTACTAAAATATTCTAAATATTACCGTATCAATGCATTGCTATATATATTTATACGTACATTTACACACACTTTTTACATTTTAAACGTAAGTGCATATTTTGTGTGAATATATAATTAAGTAATAAAAGATGAACATAATCAATTATCCCAACTGTTTCACATATTTTAATTTCACAGTACTCACATATTTTCTAAAGTAAAAGTGTCTTTTTTACAATGGTGATTCATAGCAATTCCATCTAAATCAACGCATTTTTTTTTTACAGCGGCATCTCATGAATGCTGATATTGTGGAGTCTAAATGCAAGGCTGATATTAAGGCTCTTGTACGAGACGCTATTTTGGTATAAAGCAACTATTTACTGTTATGAGGGCAAATGTGCAGTCGTTTTTACTTTTCGACTAATACTTAAGGGGTGAGAATGTTGATTGAGTTGATTTGTTAGCGTAAATCAGCCTCTTCGGAGCAGTTTGTCTGCCGTCGGCTCGCTCTGATTGGGGTGTTTTGGGGCTTCACTCTACATCCTGGTTTTAACAAGCATCCAGTGCGGGCCAATAAAAAAGGCTTTTACCTTAATCGCCGCAAGATAATATCAAACATTTGTCCCTTTCCAGAGCGCAAAGTGCTTACGAATGCCGAAGATAAAGGAAAGTAAACATATTTCTGTATTTCTCAGTCTTTTTTCCCCATTTGCGAGGAATGGAAGCAGCGGTACGAGTCCATCAGCTCCTGGGCAGGACCTAGAAGTTCATGACAGGCTTTTATCCCTCATCAAAGCAACAAGTGGATGAACAGACTCTTCTCCGTCCGCTCCAAATGCCTCCCTAGAGTCTCCCAGAGGCCCTGAGGGGAGTTCGGACCCTAAATCTCTCCTTTTAACAAGTGTGCGCACTTCCTTCCTTCGCCCGGTTAGGCCTTGAGGGCGCAGGACGCATTTTTCAGGGAGAAAGAAAGAGCGAAGCTGACTTTCGCTGCTGTATAGGAAGCTCTGAATGCAATGCCCCGTGACAGAGAGCGTGTTTTAAGAGCTGTGATCTGATCGGTTGGTTTATACGCCGCTTTGGGGAGCCAGGATGAGCATTTATCAGTCATGTTTACAAGGTTCCTGACTGCTACAAAGAGCACTTTCAAAGAAGAACTATTTGCAAAATCATAAATATTTTGGTTTTAAATGATTTATAACATGGTTAATGAGATACACTACTCTTCATTATATTATTTAATGATTTTGAAATAAGTGTTTTATATTCAATTAAAAATACACTAATATTGTAAATATTATTGGCATTTAAAATAACTCAAATTACTTCATATTATCATCATAATTTATAATTATTATAATCAATTTATAAACACCAGTGCTTCCTAATATTTTTTTTCACTTGTCACACAAGTAACAATTTTCCACACAAGAAAAAGAAACGTATAATTTTTATTTATAAATTATCCTAACTAAATAAAAATATGAATTTCTTTACAATTTTTAAAAAAACATATTTGAGTAACAGTATCTCTATAAAAAAAAATAAAAATTAAATAAATAACAAATCAAATCAATTAACTACATCATAATAAATGAGCCAATAAATTGTAATATATAGTAAGTTAACCATACAAATAATAAATAAATACTAAAGACAGTATTCAGCACTTTGTGGATGTTATTTAGGTCTGTTTTGCTTAGTAAAGGTAACTTGTTATGTATAATTTATCCTTACTGAATAAAAATATGAATTTCTTTCAAAACAAAAATTTTATATATTTGTTTTTTTATTTATATTTATTTATTTATTTTTCATATTTGAGTGAAACAGTATCTCTTTGAAATAATATTTTGATTCAGTAAGGATAAAGAATACAAATAAAATAAATAAATTACATCATAATAAATAAACTAATCAATTCTAATAAATAATACATTAACTACAATCAGCCTTTTTAAATATGCTATTTTTGTTACTTTTAGAACTTTATTTATATCAACGTTATAAATAAAACATATTTCAAATTAAATTTGCAGTCACATTCATCTATGTATTCTTTATCTCGGAGGCAGAAACGGGCTTCATCAGCCACTTCAAGCATCAGCCGGTCTCTTTCTGTCAGAGCAGACGCTTCTAGTCCAGCTGCCGAAGTATGACTATTGACTGACAGCCTCAAATAATGAGCTTGTAATTATAACCTCTGTAATGATTAAACGTGTAAAAACGAATAAATGTTTACATTCATCTCTTCACGTCCACCTCCACCTTGAACGTCTGCGTTGTTATTAATTTCCCTGGCATCTTCAGGGGCCAAAAACCTGAACTTTAGTGCTGCAAAATTTATGAAGTGCCAAAACACCGCATTCTTCCAGAATTCATGACAAGACATGGAGTTTTTGTCCAATTGTGCATTATTTATGAATGAAAAGAGGCCTTTGTGGACGTTCTCCTGCTGCCCATCTCTTCTGATCAAACAGACATTGTTACCACTGAAATAGCAGGAAAAAAAAAACAACAACAACAAAAAAAAAGAGCGACTGGAGAATAGACAGAGAGAAAAAATATGTACAGGAGCAGGCCTTACGAAAACTCACACGCTACCTCCAATCCAGCCAGTGGATATCATCTATCAGTGGACAAATGCAGGGACGAGAATGCCGCGTCTCAAATGAAATAATATATCTTTGAAAGCCTACGCCTGCACCAGGCCCAAAGCCCATATATCAAGTCTGAGCGGCTGGTGGATCCGGTCCAGGGGCCATTAACCTCCCACCTGTTTCCCCCCCTGTCCTTCACCACGCACCCCTGCCCTTGGTGCTGCTTCTGGGGCTCGTTCGGCCCCCCTTTCCCCTCGCGCCTCGTGACAATAACCCCCCCCCCCCGCACGCCACACGCCAATGTAAAGCGACGCCAGGCTCGGGCCGGAATAATTCAAATTCGGCGGACCAGGGACACGGTTACAAATCTGGGCTTGCTCGCGAGGCTGTTTGTCAGGAGGCGCTTGGCTTGACCTCAGGCCGTCTGCGAGTCATGGGGAGGGCAGGAGACGCTGTGGCCCGGCTGGGGTGGGATGGGCTGATATAAATCGTGCGCAAGTTCACAGATCACGACTGTAACGCCTTATTAATTTCTGCAGATGCGACGGCCGTGGATATTACAGTCTCTGACCTGAACCTCTGAAATTGGACCGGAAGATTAACAAAAATGTAAAAAGATGAGAAAAAGTGACGCAGAGCGTGAAGATATTAATGGAGGGTGAACATATTTGAGCAATGGTATTTGGACACTTACACTGAATACGTCTATTTATTAATTATTAAGTCATCAGGATTTAAAATAAGTGATATCTATTTGAAAATACATATATATTTGAATCTAATTTATTCCTGTAATGCAAAGCTGTATTTTCAGCATCATTACTCCAGTCTTCGGTGTCACATGATCCTACAGAAATCATGCTGATTTGAATCCCATAAGCATCATTTCTTATTATTATCAATGTTGAAAATAGTTTAGCTGCTGATTAATGTGGAAACTGATGATGAGGTTTTTTTTAGGGTTCTCTAAAGAAATAAAAAGTTCAAACAACAGCATTTCAATTAGAATTGTTATTAATATTATATATTCGCTTTTGAATATTTTAATGCATCTTTGTGGAATAAAAGTATTAATTAAGTTTAATAACCCTAAACTTTAAAATTTTAGTGTAGGTCTCACTAAAAATGCAGAAATGTCATGCTTTATAAAAAATAAAAAAATAAAACCAAGATGCAATTATTTTGAAGAAAAACGGACTATAAGTAAATGACCAAAAATAAATTTTATATATATATATATATATATATTATTATTATTTTTTTTTTATTATTATTTGCTTGCAGATTTCACCTTTTTATTTATTTATTTCGGTTATTATTATGAATGGTGACCCTCTAGACATTTTAACACTGGCAGCCACAGACCGTCCCCTATCTCCTGTCCTCTCTCTCCTGTCCTCTCTCTCCTCACAGCTGCTTTTTCAATAAGCACGAGTCTCACGGCTGGGTGCAGGTTGGAGAACAAGGCCCTAATACAGTTCTGCTTTACTTAATGGCAGGCCTGGTATTGTCGTTCAATTCCATGTCGAGAGAGAGAGAGAAAAACGAGGGAGAGAATGAAAAAAAGCGGCTAACAGTCCCAGAGCAGCCGTGAAAGAATAAAAATAAATATTGGCGCCACATGTCAGGGTATTGTAAGTTTTGCACGGTTGACTTTTATCAGCTCGGAGGACTAAATTTAAGACAGTACATTTGTGGCACAATATCAGCGGTGATTAAGGTTACCCAAGTACAGTCGGGGACAGAAAAGCTGCAGGAATCCTCACTAGAACGATTAAGCCTGTGGTGAATCTGTGCGTTTTAATGCCATTGTGTGCTGAGGAAAAGCCAAGTGCATGCATCCTATCCGTTAAACAATAGCCCGCCGTCCACAATGAAAGGGTGATCTCTCTATGGATGTGAATCACTCTCCACGTTATGGGCCGGGCAGCTAACGGCAGAGCCAGGGGAGGATAAGCACGCACACGGGCCTCATACCAGCTCGTATTGTCAGTGCAAACACTGGGAAGTCTGCATCTGTTTCCCCCCCACCCGCTAAACATGACTCCCACCCTTAGCATGACAAACCAGCCAGACAACGGGGATGCTGCTGGCACGCACCTTCAAACACACACACACACACACACACAAACCATGATGCATACAGCAAGCATTTAAGCGTATATACAATTAAGCTTCTGTACAGCTTCATTAGCAAGCTATCTGAGAGGATAAAATAGCTATTTTGATCGAGTTTTACAGGGGATTTTATTCATTAACCCTATAAAGCCTGCTGTATCCTGTTTGGTACATAAATACTGTGGTTTCTAAACGATCAGCATATGTCATTTTAGCTTCTATTCAACTTTGTTTTTATTAGTCAGCTATCTGGGAGGATAAAATAACGGTTTTGATTGAGTTTTACAAGCATTTTCTCTCATTAACCCTATAAAGCCTACTGTATTCTATTTGTTACAATACATTTCTGTGGTTTCTAAATTATCGACAAAGTTAATATTCATAATGAATTTACCTTCTGTTTAACATTGTTTTTTTTTGGCACCAAGCTATCTGGGAGGATAAAATTACTATCTTCATTTAGTTTAACAGGTGTTTTTATTCATTAACCCTATAAAGCCTACTGTATAATATTTGGTACACAAACTCTACGGTTTCTAAATTATCAGCATATGTCATTTTAGCTTCTATTCAACTGTGTTTTTATTAGTCAGCTATCTGGGAGGATAAAATAACGGTTTTGATTGAGTTTTACAAGCATTTTCTCTCATTAACCCTATAAAGCCTACTGTATTCTATTTGTTACAATACATTTCTGTGGTTTCTAAATTATCGACAAAGTTAATATTCATAATGAATTTACCTTCTGTTTAACATTGTTTTTTTTTGGCACCAAGCTATCTGGGAGGATAAAATTACTATCTTCATTTAGTTTAACAGGTGTTTTTATTCATTAACCCTATAAAGCCTACTGAATCATATTTGGTACACAAACTCTACGGTTTCTAAATGATCAGCATAGTTATTTTAGCTTTCTGTTCAACTGTGTTTATATTAGTCAGCTATCTGGGGGATAAAATTGCATTTTAGATTTAGTTGTACAGGTGTTTTTATTCATTAACACTATAAATCCTGCTGTATCATATTTAGTACACACATTTATAAGTTTATTTATAAGCTAAGTAAGTAGTCAGCTATACTGTTGTAAAAATCTACATTACAAGCTTCCAACATTTCATTTATTTTGTAAAAATACAACGGTATTCATATACAATAATCTTACACATCATCTTCTTTCCCCAAATTTTCCAGCTTCACCGTCGCCCAAGTGTGAGAAATGGCCATCGGAATGTTCCTCTCGTTTTTTTTTTTCAAGTGTCTGAACACAATAGTGAGCTCTCTTCGGAGATCCCATCATGACCAAATATTTATGAGAGCTGTAACCGAAGTCTAACTTATGGAAACTAAATCTTTAAACACTTGGCAGACGTTTCAGACCGGCTCTATTACGAGAGAAATTCTTTTGTTCTTACGAGGCTAATAATAGCGTTGTAAATGTAGATATATTTATAGCCGACTCACCACCCTCCCAGACAAGCCTTATATTCGCTTGTATTTCCTGTGTTTATCACATGCTACCCACCGCTTCGTCATTAGCTCGCTCGCAGACTATTCGCAAATAACTTTTTCCGCTTTAATCCAGTAGTTAAAAGCATTAATTGATGTATTGGTGGCGCTATATAAACATACTAAACTACTAGCGTAGCACAGCTAATGAAACTATTGATTTCAATTATTAGCATGTTAGTCCACAGCACCTTTAGAGAAACTGACGACTCGCTAAATTCTAGGAAATATGAATAAATGTGAAGAGTGGTCTTTCACAGCAACATCATTTACTGCATTTCTATGCCATTAAACCTGAATATATAGCTCTTGTCTTGAGCTCTCGAATGGATGAAGCTTGTTAAAACCGCAATGTTCCGTGGGATAGACCTCCATCAGCATCACAAAGCTCCATGGGTAACAATAGCCTTACGAGTGTTTGCTAATTAGAGTCAGGAGTGGTGCTATCTTTTTTGTTTGTGGTTTTTCTGTTAGCGCTTCAATGTGCGATTTAGCGAGGGCACATGAGAGCAGTGCTAATTACAACTTCACCGCCATGCTACGACTGCTAATGTCAAATTCGACAGCTACGCCCTTGTCCCTTTTAACAACTATTGTGTAAAACAATTAGCCGGGGCGAGAAAGTAGTCATAACATCAAGGGGAAGCTACTCCACCGCGGCGAAAGGTGAAGTGCAAACACAATTAAAGGTAAATGATACAGACAGCAATTAGCCATACACAAATGCTAATCCACACGTAAGTGGGAATACGATGCTAGAGCTTGGGGGGGGGCGCGAGAACAGATAATAAAGCTCTATAAGTACGAGCACAGGGAGAAGCGTAACATTCAGCTTTATATTTAGATATAAATATATATACTGTATGTCAATCCTCAGTATAAATGAATTCTAGTACATCTCATGAGCTATTGAACGCGATGAGAGGAAAACAATAAGGCGCCTGAAGCTCTAACAGCACAACATGAATGATTTGAATTGGGTGCTGTCAGATTTCCCAGTGGCATATCAAAACATGTCACGGGCGGGTAAAATACAGCATGCTCACGACCAAAATCTTTCACAGAGGCAGACATGCACGAGTTACTAAAACCCTCGCAGTCTTCTCAATCCCATCAATATTTCTGTCAGACAGATGTGTATTGTGGAGGGGGAAAAAAAAGTTAAAACAAGTGGAAATAAAAAATGAACGACACCTGACTGGCCTCTTCGGCTGGTGTAGTAAACCGTCAATTATAGATCACTGTGTGTCAATACATCATTTGAAATACTCACACAACTACATAATGTATTTTTCAGGCCGTCCCGAAAAAAGTCCTTACATACAACCTTGAGACTCTGTCATTATTTATGAAAAACTGTGGACTAATTAACTGTCCGGTCTGTACTGTACTATACTACAGTGTTGGGAAACATTATAGGTGAAATTCATCAAAACATCACATTATTCTGTAATTCTGTGCATACTTGATGAGTGAAAGCCCATTCACACCAGTTCGAACTTTAGTTTGAATCATTTTTCTAATACTATGAGTGATATCCACACAACAACAATAACTAAAGCCTACTTTTTTCCACTGGCAGCCAATCAGGATCCACCCATTGCACTAGAAATGTACTTGCCCTCGGGCCATCCAAGATCTTAGATATATTTGTTTCTATATCGGAGAAATGTAGCATTACTTCACTTGCCCACCAATAGATTCTCATTCTGACTGCACCCATTCCCTGCAGAGCATCCATTGGTGAGCAAGTGATGCATTTCATCTGTTCTAAAGAATAAACAAACTCATCAAACTCATCATGGATGGGCTGAGGCTCAGCATATTTTCAGTACTATTCGTAAAACACCCTCCGAGAATGATTCTGCATTGTAGGCCAACAGACATCCCAGTTGATTGTAGATCAATGCTTTTAGAACAACTGCCCGACACCAAAACCAACAAAAGCATCACGTACCTTCAGTTCCCGGAAGAAGATGCTGCTCCTGGCCCATTCTACGATGGAGAACAGTGTCTGGTCGGCCATCTTGCACATGAGGCCAAAAGTGTTGAGTTTCTCATGCTTGCCTCTGCTGGCCTGCTCCTGCTGGAGGTACGCGAGGATCTTGGCTTGCACCTGGGGCTCGTCCGGCTCGCACTTGAGCAGCTCCACCACCAGGTGAGGGAAGGTGGGCGGCGATCCGCCCGCGTAGGCTTCTACGTACGGGTAGCCCATGAGGGACTCCGGCGAGCTTGTGTAGGGGTCGGGATACTCTGACTTGATGGTGCGGCTCTGGAAGTGGCCGTACGCCTGGTAGCCCTGCAGTCCTCCGGCGTGCGGCGGCATGGCCATGCTGACCGGCGAGGTGACGAAGGGACTGCGGTCAAAGTCTGCAGGTGGCAGGCCTGCACTGGAGGAGCTGTGGTGGTGGTGATGGTGGTGGTGATGATGGTGGTGGCTCAGCGGAAGCCCCTTGGAGGCTGAATGGATGTTCTGAATGGCAGAGGTAATGGTGAGGTCCGCTGGGACGGTTTGCATGACTTGCGTCATGGCCTCCAGCTTGAGTCCGTTGGCCCGAATCAAGGCTTTCTTCTGTTGCTTGAGCGCCCGGTCTCGTTTGTACATGGGGCCGAACTTGTTGCGACCTCCCCTCATTCGATCGGCCCTCACAGCTTATAACAGGCAAAAAACAAAATGAGTCGGGTATCAGTTCATAAGGAAATCACAGAATTGACTACAATGATAGATAAAGTGCTTTTTGAAATAGCACGCTACTACTTGTTGCAGTACATACTGTAGTATGCATGCTGATACCATGCACAGCGTGCAAATTTCATTTTGTGCATTTCTGGCTTTGTTTGAAATGGATTTCTACCAATCCTATACTTATCACAGCTGCAGTATATACTGTAGTAAGCATCCTACGCAAATATTCGGTGTACACAGAATTTCCATTCAGTGCATTTCTGGCTACGTTTCAAATAGCGTGCTACCATACAACGCCTACAAGTATTGCACTATATAGTATGCATACTTGCACAGTTTAGATTTTCTGTATACATACAGAATTGGATTGATCTACACCACAGCAGAGAAGACTTGCCACAAACTCTCACAGGCTGGTTATTTATCTGCTATAAGCAATCAGTGTAAATTTCATTTGTGAATTTTACATTCAGTGGTGGTAGTTTCTGTTGCTACCCACGTGACCTGTTTTTTCAAAGGCAGACCTAGAGGAAACTCAGCATAATCGAGCCAGAGGACACAATTTAGAGAGAAATGGTGCTAATGATTCAATATTAAACTGAAGCAAGACGAAGTCAAGTGGACGAGATCATCATTATGGCAAATAAATGAAAAGACTGCCATTGCCCGGAAGCGACTCTGATCCCCGCCACGGGGCTGTAGACTCCACTTTCGTCTGCTGGGTCCCATGTTAATTAATCATGCTTAATTATTTCTCTTTTGCGCTCCAGATTGTCGGCAGGTGGATGGCTGGAGGTTCCAGCAGCGCGTTAAACACACAGCAGCATATGCATAGAGCATGCGTTTGTAGATGCATTCTCAACTTGACCGCCGCTCGTTAGGCCCTAATATCTCATGAACGGTAGATCTTAAAAAAAAAAAAAACAATTAAAAGTAAACCCTTGGTCCAACAGCTGCCTTGGGAGTGATTTTAATGGTCCTTGTCACAGCGGTGAGTGTTTGTGTGTGTGGTTGACACCGCGTGTGTGATCCGATTGATCCGGCGAGAGAGGGAGGCAAAGTGTTACCACTGCGATCCCGCTGACAGCTCTCGTAACAGTCAAATATGATTCCTAAGCAACTTAGTGGGAGATTGTGCGTGTGCGTGTGTGTGTGTTTGGCTCTTAATGTGGTTGTTAAAAATGTATCTAATCAGAAAAGCTGTGGTAAGTTTAACTATTAATGATTCCAGAGCAACAGGATAATTAATGAGCTGGAAACTAATATTGGCCCTTATGGGAAATCACAATTAGACCTGCAACTCAGATCATGAATGCAAGCCCCCATCCGTGCGCATGCATGCTTACACACTCTGTCTGACACCATCCCCCTCTTTCTTTTTGTCCTCTGATAAGATTTTTTTTTTTTTCTCACAGCGTCTAATTAAACAAGGTTTTTAACATGCATGTCATACAGATTTTTTGGCATAAGACAAGGGGTTCTGTGTTAATAATAGTACTAGTACACTAGTACACAATGCACAGTATACACAATTTTTTCTATGCATGACCTTATGTGCACTTATTGACAGTATGTCAATTTCTTGTATGCTTCTGTGCATTTCTGGCTTTGTTTGAAATGGATTTCTGCCAATTCTATACTTATCACAGCTGCAGTACATACTGCAGTACGCATACTAAAATTTTCAGTTTACACAGAATTCGGTGCATTTCTGACGACGTTTCAAATAGCATGCTACCATACTACTTCTACTATTATTGCACTATATAGTATGCATACTTGCACAATCTACATTTGCTGGATGTATGCAATTAATTTCGGCATTTACACAAAAGCATATGCCACTGTATATCCCACAATGCTTTTGCTTTTAAAATATGTTATTATGACATTTTTAAACATGATTTTTATTTTAACATTAGCTAGTGTACAGTATGTACTGCCTAGCATTCAGTATGCAGTAGGCTAGTATACTATTCTGAACACAGCCCTTTTTTCCCATGCAAAGCGTGTATCTGTTCTGTGTGTGTTTGTAGCCTGTGTCTCTGTGTGTACATGACTTATAAAACCAATTTGTGAGTTACTCAAATGGCTTGAGGAAAGCAATTGCCTCGGTAATAAAAGCAGTTGCCTGATCTAATTTACTCGAATTGGCTGTCCATAGATGTTGTTTGTTTGTGCGTCTGTGTGGACGGGGCCCGTCTGAGCAGATTCGAGCGCTGCTTATTGTCTGATTTATGTGTGTTTAATATACAGGAATATTAAGCGTTGCTTGGGTGAGAATCCCTGCCCTATCACAGGCATATGAATGCCTCCCCTGGCTGGCTCCTGACACACAGTTTGTCATGTCCGCCGGAGCTCTACTCTGAAGGCGCACCGTTCTACGCGCACACATGAATAGCTATGATACCTATGCATAAGTAATGGGACAGCTTGCTGCCGCCACCACCAGCGGCCGGGAGACGGCAAACGGGTATCAGCCCCCAAAAATGACAAAGTGCGCAATGCAAAGCGTGGAGCATGTTTTGAATATCCACGGAAGAGCTGTGCCAAATCGTCAGATTCATCAAGGTTCTTAATATGGATAACAGACGTTTGATGAAATCGAAACTATTTTACGCTCCGCTGTGCACAACATTGGACCCGAATGGA
>JAUMHQ010000087.1:8342696-8354355 GCA_032361165.1 Enteromius paludinosus
TAAATTAAGATATTTAAGCAACTTTTACAAAAATGCCTTATAAGAAACTATTACAGGTGTGCATCTTAACACAGAACGATGACACTGACATGTTTTAAGATATGCATGTGCATTAAGACATGCATAAACATGCAATTTAGTCCGGCACTATCTTAAGCCTCGTCTGTGAGACTGGGGGTAGAAGGAGTAGCGCAATTTTAAAAGTGAAGCAACTACAAGCAAATTTTCTATTTGTGTTGAGAATTTTCAGCTTGCGTGCAAGACGGGATTGAGGCGTATATTGCGTTTTCCCCATCGCCCAGTTCATGTTCACATATATTCCTATATCTTTTCACTGTATTTGACTTTGCATGTAACCTACTCATGTGAATAATTGAATTCACGCTAATTTAATTGTGCCCGTTTCTAAATAGTACTCACTGGTTCAACAGTATAGCCACATTATTTAAATACAGTAACATGATATTAGTGTGAAAAAATAAGAGTCAATTTTTAAGGGTAAATTTATATCCAATTTTACAACTTTTTCACAAATGACACAA
This sequence comes from Enteromius paludinosus, assembly GCA_032361165.1. Taxonomy (NCBI): domain Eukaryota; kingdom Metazoa; phylum Chordata; class Actinopteri; order Cypriniformes; family Cyprinidae; genus Enteromius; species Enteromius paludinosus. Next base: position 8,343,239 of record JAUMHQ010000087.1, read on the forward strand.
TAACGGTGTAAAATTCAATTATACGCTTTATATTTCTGCTTTTAAATGTAAAAAAACTGGCTGCATTCTTTCACTGTAAGGAGCAATAAATGTCATGTTATTTAATTAATTGAATTGCATTGGCTACTCCATTCATCACTGAACACAGTATTTATTATACTGTTATAATTTGGTCATCGCATCTTCAGTAAAAAACAGTCCATTCCATGTTCATGCATGCTCCAGTCCAGGTTTTGTTTGATCCATTTCTGACTCCATTTAGCCAAATATCTTCAAAGGTTCCTTAGTTAGTGACAGACCGTTGTAAAAGCATCATATTAGTCACATAAAATGGCGTTTATTACATAACTGCATATATATTAGAGCACTCCTTGTACCGTATTTGTGAATTAAAGCAAAAGTAAGCCGTAATCTCAATCTTTCCATCAGGAATGATTGGTGTCTAACCGACTGAAGTGTTTGCTGACCTTTTCCTGAGGGACAAGACTTTGTGTAGCACTCAGACCCATTTAGTCATCCTCTTTTTGTCTGCTTCCTCTATCATCAAGGGTTACTATTGTGCCGGCTCAGGTACAGACTAATGCAGAGCAAATACTTCTACCTAACCATTAACACAGGGCCACTGTTTGAACAGCGCGACACACTGGAATGGCATTTATGGTGGTGGGCCATTTTGATAGAGAAGAATCTTCATCAATTAGCCCTCTACACTCTTCCCAGGGTAAATTGAGTCTGTGTGTGTGTGTTAGACAGAAAGAGATACAGTTTGCCCTGCGTTTAATGGCACTCTAACTTGAGAGCCGATCATTAACCCATTAGAATAACATGTCTCTGGCTGGGAGGTTTTTTGGGACGGGAGAGTCCTGAGAGATTTGCATCACAGCGCTTACTGTAAACCTCCGAGACGCAGGGGAGATGTTGAGAGACATCATGATGTCTGGTGTTGGTCTCGGGGCCGGGCCGTTTGCTCATTATGAGAGGTGTTAACAGCTGTAAGTTATGAATGGAAGTGTTTGTGCACTGTAGGGAAGTACAAAATTTGGCTTCCTAATGGTTCCAATAACAGTTCAAGGACTATTCCGGGTTTAAGTCGACAGCATTTGTGTCATAATGTTGATGATGGCAAAAATAAAACAAGAAACAATGTGCTAACAGTGGAAGTGAATCAGACCAATTTTTTGGAAGCCCTACAAACATAAATGCGAAGATTATGGTTTTATAAAAGCGTTTACAATTAAACACTGTTAAAACTCAACAGACTAACTCATTTTTGAGCTGTAAAGCTGTTTAACTTAATATTTTACAGTCTTTTTTAGGGTGTATGCCGGTGTCATGATAGTGCAGTTGTAATATTGGATAGCGTCACACAGAAAAGTAACCAGTTAGTAACCAATTTTTCATGCTAAAATAATGTAATGTTCACGTGCATATGTACTTGTAAACAAAGAATTGTCATTTTCCAATTGGCTCTGACAGAAACCCCAAATGCTTATTTGAAGTAAAGCGTATCATGTTCTCGACTCTTCATTCTGAAGGGCCACACTATTGACATCATGTCATTAAGGTCCACGAGATTGTATTTGTTTTGGCTCAAGAAAGCAAAGCATTGCATCGAAAGATCGCTCTCATTTCTTCCTTCTCTCTACAGCCTCTTCTTCCTGTTTGGCAGCCGACCCGTGCATCTAGATCTGGAAGACTTCCCGAATCAAACATGCGTCTTCAATTTGGGCCTGTGAAGAAAACAATCACATTTTCCCCTCCCTCAGATTCGGTTCCTGACAGCAGATTGAGATGTGGTCTCCACGAAGAAGTCTGGGTTTTGACGGAAGTTTGGACTGAGTATTTCAGGGGTCCTGAATGTAAATTGGGCTTAAAGGGTGATGCTTGGCAGACTCGGGTAACCTGGTCCAAATCGTTGTATATTTTTGGAGCAGCGCGGCTGGTGGGAACAGATTGAGGTAACATGAGGTGGACCACCCATGTCCTTTCTCTCCAAGAGAGCCGCACGGCCATTAATTAGAGCCATTCTCTGAGGTGGATTCTGTGGCCGGGACACCTGTGAACTCAGAAGTGGGTTGTCGCGCACAAAAAACGGCCCCTGATTCATGTTTTGTGCACCAGTGCCCAATAAAAATCTCTTCCAGCTCCTGCAGAAATCCTCCACATGTGTTTCTCCACATGTGCTGTTGACACGTTATGGAGGCGTGAATATTTTACAGGAACATTCTCACAAAAGTGAAAATTTGCTGAAAACGTGCTTACCCTCTCTGTCCAAGATGCAGATGAGTCTCTACAGGTTTGGAGAAATTCAGCATTACATCACCTGCTCGGCAATGGATGCGCTGCAGTGAATGGGTGATGTCAGAATCAGAGTCCAAACAGCTGATAAGAACATCACAGTACATCCCACCACTCCGAGTCCATTATCCATGATATTTCTTTCTCCGGGGAAAAAACCTGTATACCTGTGATCCTGGATCACAAGATTTAGTAGCCAAAAATACATTGTATGGGTCAAAATTATTGATTTTTCTTTTTTGCCAAAAATCCTTAGGATGGTAAGTAAAGATCATGTTCCAATTTCTTACCAAAAAATAAATTAAAACTTAATTTTTGATCATTAATATGCATTAATAAGATCTTCATTTGGACGACTTTAAAGGTGATTTTCTCAGCATTTAGATTTTTCTGTATCCTCAGATTCCAGATTTTCTTATAGTTGTATCTCGGTCAAATATTGCCCGATCCATCCGAATCATACATCAGTGGGAAGCTTATTTATGCAGCTTTTAGATCATTAAACACTAACACTTACGACTGGATTTGTTGTCTAGGGTCGCACATTTATTCTCCTGTATTGACACTTACAGTATGACTGGTTTTGTGTTCTAGGGTCACAAAAATGTGGTGAATTTTGATGCGAGAGGACAACGGGAGATTAACATTTTCACTAGAGGAAGTATTATTACAGATTATGGATTATTATTTATTTTTTATCAGCTGTTTTGTCTCTTATCCTGACAGCACCGATTCACTGCAGAGCATCCATTGCTGATTAGGTGATGTAATGCTGAATACATCTTCAACGGCCTGAGGGTGAGTAAATTGTCAGCAAATTTTAATCTAATAGTCTATTGAAATGTCTTAGTTGCCATCGTGTGTTAAAATAAATTCTTCACCAAATCCAGGTTTCTAGGTCTTCGGGGCGACGCTGATGAAACATGAAATATTTTACTGGAATCCAACTGGATATAAATGGGGGTTCAATCTCTCTCCGCAGTGGTCCGGGGCCTTTACAGGGACTTTGAGGTGTTTTGCCTCATGTGGATACCAATAAATCTGTCACCCGCAGAGATTCGTCTCCCGCCCTCTGTGGGGAACAAATTGTGGCGTTCGGGGAGGGTTGAGGGGGGGAGAAGTGACCTGTCAGAGCGCTCCATTTATCACAGGGACAAAATGCTCCCGATTCTTTCTGCTGACCGCCAGGAACCTTCTGCTAAGCACATTCAGGAGATGCATGCTTCTGAATATTTTCGTTGAATCAATACACCTATTTGCAAGTGACGTCAAGAGCTGAGGGTAGAAGGAAGCAGGGGAGTGAAACTTTTATATTTCACATGCATTTTTCAGATTTAATTATAAGTTGTAGGGCTTAGTTTTAAAAACCCAACAAATTGACTGTAAAATGAATTACATAATGAATGAAAATATTCTTAATGTGTGCAAGTATGTATGTATCATATCATGTGTTCTTTCAGAAAAAAATGCAATTTCAAACTTTTGCTGTTTTGCATATTTGTCTAATGCAATTTGGGGATTTTTTTTAATACATTCTGACTTTTCACATTTAAAAAAGTTGAATAAAATAGAGCACAAAAAAACATTAGTCCAAAATAGCTTGTCTTTGGACTGAGGCATGCGAGTGATTAAAAATGTTGTTAAATATTTGCATGAAATAATTTTTTTTGTATTACTGTGCGAAAGGTTGAGGTCAATGGGAATTTATTTTTAATGATTTTAATGTCTCTTTTGCTCACCAAGGTTGCATTTATTTAAATAGATTTTTAAAACAGTAGTATTGTAAAATAATTGTTTTTTTAAAATATATTTTAAAATGTAATTTATTCCGGTAATAAAAGGCTGAATTTTCAGCGTCACATGATCCTAAAATTATTCTAATATGCTGATTTACTTCTATTATCAATATCGAAAACAGTGGTACTTAATATTTTGTGGAAACCTTAATATCTTTTCCGAATTTGCTTGATGCATGTAAAATGTGAAGAACACCATTTATTTTAAAAAGAAATCTTAAACATTTTAACAGTCAAACCCGATCAATCAAATAAACATAAACACAGTATTAGCTGCAGACTTTTCAATGATTTAATCTATATATTTATATATACAATGTAAGAAATCCTGTAGAAATTACTGTAACATTAATTACTGTATTACTGCCAGTTACTTACTGTAGATTTACATTTATGTTATTTAAAGGCAACAGTTTGTTCAAAGATAAATGAACATTAAACATTAATGTTAATGTGAATAAATAAATAAAATAACAGCCCCATGCAAAGTATTTCAGAAAACAACAGAAAAAGGTTGATGAGGACTTCTGGCTCCCAGAATGCTTTGCATAAGGCTGTTTTTAATAGTTTTATTCTGTAAAGATAAAGTCTTTTAATGTTTAATGATCATTTATCTTTGAACAAACTGTTGCCAATACATTTGATAAATATACATTTACAATAAGTTATTGGCATCCAGCTGCATAATTGCAGTAAATCTTTTTACAGTGATGTCACAATTATTGGAAATAAGGCTGCAATTCCAAGAAAAAAGTGGTAAATGCCAACATTACACATTTTACAGTAATACTGAATGTACTGTTTATTAACTGACGTTAGTTAACAACATTAGTTAACATGAGAATAAGAATAAGCAGCACTTCTACAGCATTTACTAACACCTTATTAAAATCACAAGTTGTGTTTGTTAACATTAATTAATGCTATGTGGGCTAACATGAACTAACAATGAATGATTGTAATTTATTAACAAATATTACATCACCTTACAAATTGTAATAAATACTGTAATACATGTGTTGTTCACTGTTTATTCATGTTAGTTAATATATTAGCTAATGTTAACAAATGACATAGTAAAAAATAGTAGTAATAGTTTCCTTCTAATACTAGTAAAGTGTTACTTTTTTATATAAGGGCTATTTATGCAAAATGTAAGTGTCTAAGGTATATTATGAAAAGTAGCTTATCCGTCCTATATTTATACAAACGCACGATTCATCGAAATATTGAAACTTGCCAATCGCAAAGACAACCTACTGATATATAGAGCGTAGGAGGTCCCAAAAGCCACACGGCATATTTGTACGTTATTGAATCTCATTCAAATCAGCCATTTCGACACATAAATATTGAATTATTGGTTAAGGTCAGCATATTAAACCCGATGAAATATTCACTCCCATTATTCACAGTCCTGTCAGGTGAACCTTATTAGGCATTCAGCCGAATAATAAAGTGGTGAAATCTGCATCAGCGACAAATAAAGACACTGAATGGAAACCCATTGGTTGACAGGGGCAGGGCGGATATGCACTGCCCAATTGCACGCCTTGCAAGCTCTGATTGACAGGCCGTCCACCAATGGCGGGTGTATAAAGGAAATCTAGGAAGATAGATCACAGTATCGGCCGATAATAAATGGATCATGCTTCTATGTTTTTAAAACCCCTGGCAGATGTATTGAATGGGAAACCTTGTCTGGGAGAAAATAGAACTTTATTGATCAGAAACAAGCGGAGCGGGGGGAAAAAAAAAGACATGAAAGGAAAGCAATTGGACGAAGGCTTCCTCATGCAAGATGTATGCCGCAACGTCTGCCATCTTTTTATCTGATGTAACCGACGCATTGTTTCAAATTTGATATGAAGAGACGATCTTACACAATCCACTGATGTCGGAATAACGCAGTGTGTTTAGCATCAATGTTCCCGAATAATCCCATTTGCTTTCCCTCCTCCTGAGAAAGGCTGCACGCAATCCCCGACCGATCTCGAGCAAACCTTCTGGTTCTGGCCCAAACGAAACATCCAGAACTGGCTCGCCATGGTGTGGTCTCAAAATACTTTGTCTGTGGCCAGACAATTAAGGAGTTAGGTGTGGCAGAAGGGAAGAATGTGGAAATCTGATCTTTGCAGAGAGCACACCCTGTAGTCTTGGCTTCCTGCGAATGCCACATGCACTCGTACCGAGCGTATAGTTGTCCTCCATTGTGTTCGGCTCTCTGCTGAGAGATCTGAGGAGACCGGGGCAGGCTCTTCCCCCTCCGTAACCCACGGGACACCAATGGGAACCCATCCATCAAAGCCGGTGACATTGGAAACTTGTTTTGGGAAGAGCTGCTGTTGCTGCTGCTGCTGCTTTCGGTTGTTGGCATAGTTTTTTTTGGTGTGTTGTATTATAATGCGGTGGAAGGCTGTAATTTGGAATCGTGTGTTACATTTGTAAGAACTTAGTGAAATGACCAATAACACTGGATAAGATAAATGGCTCCAGACAGGAAGAGGTACAGCCTGTTCAGCTGTACACGGCCCCCAAGGGTCACACCGATATCCTCCTCTTAAAATCTTTGACTGTATACGCAAACCTCCTGTGATCGCATGATATGACATGGTTACTGATGCTTAGTGCTGAGTTTTAGCGATTTTAAATTAGAACATCAGTAATCTGATGTTCAGTTATCATCTTGATATTTTTTGCATTTATTTATTCATTTATTCTTATTTTTCAGTTAAACCTTTCACTCTAATTTTTATGTTGTCAATAATTATATATAAAGTATTAGAAAATATTATACATATCAAATGAAAAATGCTAATTCAAGGACCTCACTGCATGTTGTATTTTTAGAGAATATCATAATAAAATAGAATAATATTGATTTTTTAAATATTTATATTATATAAAAAATAATTAGATTTATATTTATTCTTTTAAATGTAAGTTTAAATATACACATTTCAAAAACAATATATATATATATATATATAGTAAATAATAAATTAAAATGCAAATTTGAAGTGTTTTCTCTGGTAGTCTCTGACTTTTGGATCCCCTGTGTTTCTTAAAATAAACAAAACAATAAAATATTAATACAGCGCAATATGTTAATATACAAGTTTAGATTAATGTGAATGTGTGTTTATAATATAAATACACTGAATATAATAAATATTAATTATACTGTTTATTTTTTATTTATGTACACACACAAAGCAAAAGAGAGAATAAAATATATTAAATAAATGTAATAAATATATTTAATTCATGCATTTTTAATAATACATTATACAAATGCATTTTGTTTCTTACTATATTTTTTAGAGTAACTAAAATAAGTTTATAATGCATTTTAATTAAATAAAATATTAGTTAATAAATTAAATATTAATGATGTGTAACTTCTCCGATCGCAACCGACCCCCCAGCGCAGTCCGACCTTTAGGCAAGAGGGATGTAACGTCTCTGTTCCCTCCTTCAGGGAACGAGGGTAACATACATAACCGAGATGTTCCCTTTCAGTCAGTCACTATAACGTTACGTCATTGACTGATGTCATGGGGTCCCTATGGAAAATGCCACAACCCGGACTGCATCATGTAGGAGGCTGTGCAGCAAATGCTGTCAGGCTGTGACTGGAAAGTGTGTCAGGCCAAATGGAAGCTCAAACATAACCATTCCAACGCCCTGGAGGCCAGTAAACGGGCCCCGCAGGGGTGCCTGAATTTTCTTACCAGAAGCAGGAGATGGGGTCGGAGCACACAGTGTCCTGTGTGGAAGAGGTCTAACTAAAGTGAGGGGAACACGGTGGGAAAGAAACATGGGATAAGACACCAGAACCAAAGAGGGTGAAGGAAGCCCTCTATCGGACACAGTTCAAGCTACTCCACTAGCAAGAACTGTGAGGCGATCCAGAAAGCGCTCAGATTATAATGGAATGGCACTGCAAGCTGACACACCGTCTGGCCTCCCGGAATATTATTGTTACCAGATGATACTCAAAACACAGGCGGACATAGGATCTATGTGAAAATTGTAGAATCTAGCGAAGGTAAAAGGGTGTCGCAGATGCAGAATGCAGATGTCTGCTAAAGAGGCGCCTGATACGCCAAGATGATGGCATCAACCACCCAATGGTTGCATTCCCCTTTTGCTGTCCTCCGAAGCAAATAAAGAGCTGCTCGGAGCTTCTGAAACTCCACATAAAAGCGCAGAGCACATACGGGACACAGCAAATCGAGGGCAGCGCTTGCACAAGGGGGTAGTGGGAACTTTAGGCACATAACCAGGTCTGGGTCTCAGTATAACGTGAGAGTAGGCCAGACCAAATTCAAGGCACGAATGACTGACTGAGAATACGAGCAGGTCTCCCATCCACTTATGGAAGCGAGCACAAAGAAAGTTTTTATAGACAGAAACTTCAGATCAACTGCATCAAGCGGCTCGAAATGAGCTATTTGTAGTCCAGCCAGGATGATGGAGAGGTCCCAAGAAGGGATTAGGTGCGGTCTGGTTGGGTTCAACCTTCTCGCAGGTCTAAGAAACCTGATGATCAGATGGTGTCTTCCCAGGGAAAGCCCATCAACTGTACCATGATAGGCCGCGATAGCAGCGACATAGACTTTCAGAGTGGAAGGGGGAAGCTTTTGTTCCAAGTTCTCCTAAATTGAAGGAAAGCACCACACCAACCAAGCATCTCTGAGCACCAGTCAGTGAACAGATCCCACTTCAGGGCGTAGGCCTGCCTTGTAGAGGGGACCCTTGCCTGAGTGATGGTATCCACCACGGCCTGGGAAAGGTCATAGAGGTCTACCAAGCTCCATCCAGAAGCCAAACGTGTAGGTTCCATAGATCGGGACGTGGGTGCCAAATTGTGCCCATCCCCGGAGAAAGAAGCTCCTTCCTCAGTGGAATCTTCCAGGGAGGTGCTGTTGACAGGATCATGAGGTCCGGAAACCAAGTTCGGGTGGGCAAGAGTGGCCCAACCAACAGCACCTGCTCCTGGTCCTCCCTGATCTTGCACAGAGTCTGTGCAAGGAGGCTCACTGGGGGTAAGGTGTACTTGCGAAGATCATGGTGCCAGCTGTGTGCTAGAGCATCCGTGCCGAGGGGGGCCTCGGTCAGGGAATAAAACAATTGGCAGTGGGAGCATTCTTTGGAGGTGAACAGATCCACCTGGGCCTCCACAAATTGACTCCAAATCTGCTGGATTGTCCCGGGATGGAGTCTCCATTCTCTGGGTAAAGTGATTTGTTGGGAAAGTGCATCGGCACAATTCAGGTCCCCTGGAACGTGAATGGCTCACAGTGATTTCAACCGCAAATGACTCCAGAGGAAGAGATGGCGGAGGAGTTGCAACAGGCGGTGACGAACACCCCCCTGACACACCAACGTTGGTATGTTGTCTGTCCGGACCAGCAAATGCCTTCTTTGCAACATCGGCATGGGGCAAGCAGTACAGCCAACTACTTGAGGCAATTGATATGCCACTGCAGTCATGAAGGAGCTTGCCCATTTCACGCCCATTTCACACTGTGCCCCAGCCCATCAGAGAAGCATCCGTGGAGACTACCACATGCCTCGGTGCTAATGGCACCCTGGCCCGTAGGAACATAGGGCCTGTCCAGGAGCTGATTAAGCAGCAGCACTCCGGGTAAACACCTATCCGGAGTGACCCATGGCGCCATGCTCATCTCAGGACCCAGCCACACAACCAATGCTCATATGTAACAGGCCGTGCAGTGTCACTGCAGCTGCCATATGCCCCAGGAGCCTCTGAAAGAATTTTAGAGGGACCGCTGTCTTGTGCCGGAAGGTAAGACGTCTGTGAGACAAGCTGTCATGGTGACCGAGTCCAGCTCCATGCTGAGAAAAGAGATAGTCTTCACAGGGGAGAGAGGACAGAGGCATCCATCTCCAAACAGAGAATCAGAAAATAGCTCTTTCTGGGAATGGGTGGGTACCGCTGGCCCGTGGGTCTTGGGATAGATGTTGAGGAAAAGAACAAAGAACAATTTTCTTCATCTCTTGGCAGCAGGGGAAGACTTAGTGGCGGACAGATTTGAGACGGGGTATCGTGGCCGGCTCTACGCCCCTGCTGAGGTGTTCCCTCTTTCGAAGCTGCCAGGGGCGGAGCATGTGTGGGGGGTGCCCTCGGTGATGGGCAGATGGAGGCAGGGCAAGATGTGTTTGATCGTCTCCGTCTGTGTCTGGACTGCCGAGAACTGCTGGGCATAGTTCTCGACAGATGTCGCCTAAGAGGCCGCCCTGGGAGAAATCTCTGGAAGGAAGGGAAGGGATAGCAGACTATTCAAATGAAAGAAAGCCATGACCTGAGCAAAGCCATGGATATGCGCTCGTAATGAGGGCATGAACCATCTGCGAAAGCTGTCTCAGCGTGAATGAGGCCCAGACAACTGAGACAGCATTCGTGGCCGTCGTCAGAGGTGAGGAAACTACTGCATGTAGAAGCACAATGTCGAAAAGAGAGAGAACATGCTTCGCGACCATGTAGCTGTAAGAAATGTGTTCTTTTTGACCGGAACTGACGAGGGGTGGACCACACACACAGTTGTGCACCTAGTGGAGTCTCTCGCTGGAATGCAGGAACGAACAGCAGGTTAATATTTTTCTTCTCCAACTTAGCGAGAGACCAGCAGAAACAGAAAGCTAATGGTGGTTTGCACGCCGCCATCTTATCTACCCGTATGTACGGGGAAGTGGCTTGGCATGCAAAAACCACTAGCTAATTCTCATTGGCTTTTTCTCCAAAGATCAGAGTCGATTGGTCTTCCAGGCAGGATCCCATGACCTCAGTCAATGATGTAACGTCAGAGTGACTGACTGAAAGGGAACATATAATTATTTTTAAGTCATATGTTACATATATTGCAATGAAAAATACAATAACAGTAAAATAACACTTTACTCACACACACACACACACACACACACTCTTGTTGGGTTTACAGGTTTTATGGGGACATTCCATAGGCGTCATGATGTTTCTACTGTACAGACTGT
>JAUMHQ010000087.1:8387169-8421763 GCA_032361165.1 Enteromius paludinosus
GTATTCCTATCTTTGTGGGGACAATTGGTCCCCATAAGGTGATAAATACCAGGTGCACACACACACACACACACACATACACACACATACATACATACATACATACATGCAATAGTCTACATTTGAAGTGGATCAAAAACGTTCATCAAAGCTGTCCTAAAACAAGAAAACATTTTAGTTTTAGGATTTAGGACAATTCTGATGAGGATTTTGATCCACTTCGAATGCTGACTACTGTATATATATATATATAGAATATTGGCAAACAGAATGGTGGAGATAAAAAAAAAAAACATTTTATACTTAGATTTTATTATTTATTTATTAGAAAAAATCTAACTGATAAATAATTACTGGACAACAGACACTCACCCTACAGGCCACAGATCTTAGTCCAATCTAAGTCTTCCTAAAAGTGTGAAGGCCCGCCCCTTAACACAGTGCAACCAAACAGCAAGCAGCACATTATTTTCATGTCTGTACTGTCTATCTAAAAGGAAAGTTAAAAATTCTGTTTATATATAAAGTTTATTACAAAGCCTACTACATTTAAAATGACATATCTGATAAAATGACAGAGACTGGAATCAAAACACGACCGTCATTAAACATGACAACATGAAGGCCATGAGAATTACTTCACCAGGATGCTACAAATTTGTTAATGCAGCCTCCAAATATCCTTCATGTGACAGTTTTCATCCAATGACTCTTAAGAGCAGGCCTATAATCGCAGCAGACCGCGGTAAGTAAAGTAACCCAGCGTTAAGAAATCACACACAGCAGGTCTCTGATGGAGCCGTAATCTGATGTTAATTAATCCGCTGGATTGACTGTCGTTTGAAAAAACTCAGCGGCGAGTGGAGGAGTCAGTCTCTGTCAGCAATGTCACCGAGGTGCCATGGGGCTCTCACCCACACTGATACGATAAGCCACTTCAGCTTCTTGACAAATTTAATTTGGATTAATTTTTCATAAACTACCAGCAATGTGACATAATCTTGGATTGGCCTAGAAACGGACAGTAAAACCGTTAGCCTCTAATTAAGATATGGCCAGTAAATGCAGCACGCTAACCTTCTCCGATTTCACCGTGATCGGTTTAGTTCTGCTCAAGACATGATCTTACAGGCGGCGAAGTGCAAGAACTCTTTAATAAGATGTCCATTTAAAGCCATTTTGTTTGTTTATTTAGCGCTTTAACCACATATTCAGTTTCCTTGGTTAATGTGCAGAACAGGTAGTTAAACGTTTATACGAAAGTGAATTTTATACACTCTGTATAATCACATAAAAGTGTAATTCTATGCAGGCTACATGCACACACATAGTAAAAATTAGCAGCCTATTTTATGTTTTGAAAAGGTAGTAAAAGCCTGTTAATATGGTAATTGTCTAAACGGAAACCTGTGAAACATCTAACATGACGTTTCATGTAATTTTACAGTAAAATGCTGTTAAATGTACCGAATTTTGAAGCGGGTAAATAACAAGGCGTCTTATAACTTACATTGAAAACCATAAAGTGACATTCCCAGATTACTTAGCGTGACACTTCATGGTATTTCATCTCAATAACTGTCTCTTAACAGTTATGTGGCCTATATTATGGTTTTATGCTACAACTTATGTTGTTTGTGTCATGAAAGTGTTTTGATTTGCGTTTAACACTTTGCACCTTCCATATGTATTTATGTCAGCATTTGAAAATGTATTTGTGCTGAAATTTGATTCATGTTAGTTTTTTCCGTGAAAAAAAAGACTGAAATGTAGGCTGTTACTTATATAAGTAGGTAAACAATGGCATCCAGAATAAATACATAAACACATAAAATGTAAAAATCCAACCTGCATAGTCCATGTTTGCCAACATCTATACCACATCTCCGGTTAATAAGTTTTAGACTCACAGGATTAGACTGGGTTTGGATAGGTCTTGCCTTTATTTATTATACAAAGGAAACATTCATTGGCCTTAAAGGGGCCTTTGACATGGTGTTCTCAGTCCACTTGCGTCTATGCCACGAAGAGCCACAAACAAACTGAAGTGAGAAGAGCAAATGAGTACATCCAGCTCTGTCAGTTAATATTAATCTCAGATGCCACTTTGTGCGAAGGAAATCTGGGACACAGTTGCATTCATTGTTCAGTGAGCTTTCTTTAACAGTCCAACCCACCGACAGCAATGAATGTTGATTGTGACCTTTGTTGTAGTTTTCAAAGTCAAACTTTTCAGGCTGCCAGTAGCGTTGGAAGACAAAACCATTGCGTCTCCAGGAGTCCGTGCCCGTGGCGGGGAGAGGCAAGGCTCGGTAGGGCTCAGCCGCAGGGTACAATCAACGGTCGATGGTTTTTTCTATTTAGCTCAAACTCACCGACAGCGTTGAATGTTCACTGAGGCAAACGGTGGCCTGATGGTGAGTCGACCTGACAGTCTGCGCAGAGGTCGGCGTTGAGACAAGGCAAGCAGCGTGCGGGTGCATCCCACCTCTCTGTGCTGGAAGGACATAGCACAGGTCACCTACTCCCAAAATACAACACAATGAACTGTGCTCTCAAACTTATATGACCTTTTGATGGTTTGGAAATCTTCACAGGCTCTTAAACACAACATAAAATCAAAACTTACTGTGTTTACTTTCTCAGTGAATGCCCTCTTATTGTGCATGATTTATTAGATAAATGAATATACAAGTGATTCAAAATACAATTATTACAACATCACTGGTCATTTAAAATTAAGACTGGTTTATCAAGCAGTCTTGCCAACAAAAAAATGATTCAATTTAGTATCCACAGGTCACAAGCTAGCAAATCTGGCCTTGATCCAAGTGAAAGTAACAGACAGACAGAGAAAGCAAGAAAAGGAAACAACACAAAACAACAGATGTTATATTGAATATTTATAGCATAGTCATATGAAATGTCATTTATTATTTAACAAATACTAAAAAAAGACATTATAAGAACAATAAAATTAAAGGTTTATTTAAAAGACGAGGAAAAAGCAAATGCTTTGAAGGTGCGTTCAGTAACTTTTTGGTTTATATTGTGCTGGCTGCCATTCTGAACATGACATACTGACATCTAGTGGTGTGGATGCAGCAGGCTAAGAAATGTCCCGGTTACGTATGTAACCCTCGTTCCCTGAAGAAACTGGTCTTAGCTGTGCAATACACACATGGAGTCCTTTCAGGTACTCCACATGGACCCCAGCCGTCTACCGGTTCTCAAGGATTCATCGAGTGAGGGCCTGGCGCCAGATGTTTTACCACATCCGGAGGACGGAGGAACTCAACAGGGTTTACTGTATGGACACTCTGGAGAAGTTAACCTGTACCTGTTTAAGGGTGAGATCACAGGAGGATACAGGTTCCTCACCAAGGCTATAGAATCTAGCGAACGTGTTAGGGGTTGCCCAGCCCCCAGGGACCTTGTTGAGTGGGTCCGTAACCTGAGGGTTACCGGCCCAAACTCAAGATTGAGAGAAAATGCCTGCAGGTCCCCTACCCTCTTGATGGAAGCCAGTGCGAGACTTCATTCATAGAAACTTCAGCTTAACTGCTGGCAAAGGCTCAAATGGGGCCTGAAGTAGTGCTCTCAGCACTAGAGACAGTAGGGGTGTGAACCTACACTGGTCTCACGGTTCGGTTCGATTACGATTAGCATGTCATCGATTCGGTTCAATACGATATCTCGATGCATTGACGATGCACTGCATACTCAATTTTCAATTTTTATTCACATGTATATAATTTTGTTAATAAACACAAACAGTCAGCTGTATGAACTGACACTTTAATTTTACCTTCTCAATGAAAACACACTTCTTGAACAAATGTATAAACATTAAATTATAATTTATAAACCAAAATAGCATTTAGAGGAGCAATGGGAGACACTGTCGGATTGCTCTCCTCTGACATCAGTTATCAGCTTGTGATTTCTCAAGACATTGCTGTTTGACTTTCAAACAGTGGCTTGCTGTGGTGCTGCGATGGAAGAATGTTGATATTCGGCGGATTTTAGCCAAAAGCCGGGAGAGCGCGGCCACTTTAAGCGCGCGCTGCGATGCCGGATTCACTGTATGCGCAAAGCATTTTACACAAGGGAATGTTCTGAATTGAGCTGCAACGATCATGTTCGACGTGTTATCTGTCACAAGCACTACATCTTTATCTGATACCTGCCATTCCTAGACAACTGAGACAGTAGCTCTGTTCATAAAAGCCGAAATGTGCCCAGATGTCGGTTTTTAAAGCAGTTGGAGCATTTTTAATTATCCGCCTCGCTCAGCCATTGTATTCTACTGCGACAAAGAACGTTAGTATGTTATAACCGGTTATGGTCTATTACTGAACCGATACCGAATTGTTCTCGACTGCAGCGCGATGTATCGTAGAAGCAATTAATTTTGACACCCCTAAGAGACAGGTCCCAAAAGTCCTGTTTAATGGCCTCTGTCTGCTTCTGTGCAGCAGAGAACTGCTGGGCAAATTTCAATGGTTTGGGACGCGGTGGAGGTTTCCACACGATCCCGACCCTCTCAGCGGCCCGTGCAAGCATAGCCACCAGTTCTGGATCCGTAACTGGCATGGTGGAATGCCCAATGGTGCCAGGTAACTACCAAATCCAGAAATGCAAGGGTGGAAGGGCATCCCTGAGCTACTCTTAAGAAGCTCTTGTAGTGTGCTGAGGCGCACAGGGGAGATAGCCGCTTGCACACAACAGGTGGGTAGTGCAATCTGATCGACACCGAAACAACCATCGCTGATGACGCTTTCACACCAGCCACTAGTCCTTGAAGTGGGAGAGGGAGCTGAATGTTGCATGCTTGGATCCGAAGCGAAAAGCTGAATATGCGCTGCATGTGTGTGCGGCAATCAGCGCATGACAATATTCATTGGCTTGTTTTAATACACTCAAAGTGGATTGGTACGGAAGCGTATTGCATTCACTTGAGGAAAAAATATCTGCTCTGTTTTTCTGAATTAATGACTTAATTATCTCAGAATTACGAGATAAATTTTCATGAACATTTTTTTTTGCTCTGTTTTTCTGAATTAATGACTTAATTATCTCAGAATTACGAGATAAATTTTCATGAACATTTTTTTTTTGCTCTGTTTTTCTGAATTAATGACTTAATTATCTCAGAATTACGAGATACATTTTCATGAACATTTTTTTTTGCTCTGTTTTTCTGAATTAATGACTTAATTATCTCAGAATTACGAGATAAATTTTCATGAACATTTTTTTTTTGCTCTGTTTTTCTGAATTAATGACTTAATTATCTCAGAATTACGAGATACATTTTCATGAACATTTTTTTTTGCTCTGTTTTTCTGAATTAATGACTTAATTATCTCAGAATTACGAGGGACCTCATTAATTCAGAAAAACAGACAGATTTTTTTTTTCATGAAAAATTATCTCGTAATTCTGAGATAATTAAGTCGTTAATTCAGGAAAAACAGTGCAAAAATTTGTATTTCAATAAAAATGTATCTCGTAATTCTGAGATAATTAAGTCATTAATTCAGAAAAACAGAGCAGATATTTTTTCCTCAAGTGAATGCAATACGCTTCCGTCTCTCGAAGCGAGATCCCAATTTCGTCAGTCATATCTGAAGTGACTTGGAGTGACCGACTGAAAGGGAACCTAAAGCGTATAGATTAACATATATTTAGCAAGCAAATTAATATGACGATTAAAATTAGTAGTAGTTTTCAAAAATGGCTCAAAATGTTGGACTGACACCCTGATATGACTTTTAAAATCACTAGTACTATTCGTTTGTTTAGAGAGAAAGAATTTACTGAATGCACCTTTAAAGGAATAAAAATGAAAATTCAGTCATCTTCATTTTGTTCCAAGCCCGTATGAATTTGTTGATATCAAACAGCTACTGGTAGCCATTGACTTCCATAGTATTTTTTTACTTCCATACTATAAAAGTCAATGGAGACTTAAAAAAATTTGATCACCAACATTGTTTGCAAAATCTTCATCTGTGTTTAACAGAAGAAAGAAACTCATACAGCTTGAGACAGTAAATAATGACAGAAATTTCATTTTTAGGTGTACTAGCCAGAAGACAAATTATCAACCCGTATCTGCATTGAAGCTCACCTTTCCAGTGCTGCAGGACAGGGTCAGTCGCCAGGAGTGATTTGGTGTCCCACCTAATCCAGAGTATCTCCTAAACCAACTTTGGAAACTGCAAAGACATAGATGCACACAAAAATAAAGAGATGTGAGTGGAAAAGAAGCAACTGTACATTAAACAGATGATGGATGTGAATCGAACAGCTAACCGCACCCCAACCCCCACGCAAATGATACACACACACACACACACACACACACATACACACACACACACTCACACTTTGACTTGACTGCCGCTCTCTTCTCTTCAACACCCTCTCTTAGATCATCGTGATTACAGTAATTGGGTCTGTAAGATCTTCACACAAGAGGCCTCTATCAGGACGAAGGAGGAGGACATCGCACGCACACATATGCCATTGCTTCTAATTGCACGCTTTGGTGATACCGAAAAACATGGCTTCCTCACATATCAGGCAAACAAAAATATCTGCGCTGATGTACACCAGCCATGCAGCCTTTTAAAGCCCTTGAGGACCAAAAAACAGAGTGCGTGCATTGGATGAATGGTCTGACTAAAGCTTACTGACCGACAGTAAGCCCTAGGGTCTGTCAAAAGGATGCATAGTTCGTATACAAAAAAAGCATTGTGGATATATATCAGCATGCTTGGATAGCTTCTCAATAACCTTGAAAACAATTACATCCTTTTTAGAGTTGTGAGACATTATGTAATAGATTTTACTTGTGGTTGCTTGCTTGAACACAATTGTGCGATGCCATTGCATGTGCGCAACAAAACAAAAAAAAAGGGAAAATATGACATTTTAAAATTCTTTTAGTTCAAATGTGAGCCATTTTGTTCATTGGTGTTTTTATTTTCTAATTGTATCTATACTTTAAGTGTCCTTCAGCACTGGAAAGGTGTTAAGAAATGGTGTGGTCAGCAGTTCAATGTGGTAGCAGTACTGTAGGAATTTAAGTGCTGTTTTAAAAGCTACTAAAAACTGGAACAGACAAAATTCCTTAAACTTGAAAGCAAAACGTTTGGTACATATTAAAACGAATGTAAAGAAAAGCATCAAAGAATCATACTGAGTCCTAAATGTTGAGTTGAAGATTAGTAGTCAAGCTATTTCTTATGCTAACAGTCCAGTAAAATAGTCCTCTTGTCGTTATGCTAAGTTAGCTTTTTTGACATGATGAAGCATCAAGTGATAAAAGCTATCTTCTAAGAGCATTGCTAATTGCAACAGATATATTATAACTAGTCATCTTAAATCTAAAAGCTACTGTAGATCCTAAAAATAAGTAAGACCCCAAGAAAAAACATTTGGAACCAACATGTTCTCGTGAGGATTAGCATACATGCAAACATCATACTGCTTCGAACAAGTATAAGATTAGTAGCTATGCAATTTTTTTATGCCAACAGTCTAATGCATGTTTTGTATGATATTTATTAAGCCCAGCACTGCCTTTAACATGTCATCTACCTGTGCTAGCAGCCCCAAGTGTTTCTCTAGCGGCTAAGCTAGCAGCGGAGCAGGCACACAAGGTGCATGTCCGGTGGTACTCGCATTTAAACTTCCATCAAGAGAGATGTGGGAGGGGCTTAGAGAGCAGGAAGCTAATGACAGTATGAGTAACAGCAGGCTCGTTAGTCTCCAACCTCCTCCGCAGCAGAAACGATCATTTTTCTGGATTATTTATTGCTGTGCGTTGAAAGAGAACATCCATTTGCCGTGGGTTTCCTCAGAGGCCTGCACCGCGCAGCTTGATAGCCCCTACCGCTGCGATCATAACATCTCAGATGAGAGATAACATCCTCACTTGTGCTCTTTTGGCCATTTTTATTTATACAGTAGGTACTGTACTGTGGAGACAGAACCTGCCAGTAGCCAAAGCAATAACCGCTACGTTTAAATAAAAACTAGGCTAAGAAGAAAATTGTACAGTAGCACATATTATTTGACCATTTTCGGTGGCACAATAATTTGCTGTAACTATAAAATAAAAAATAAAAAATTTGGAATATTTGTTTTTACTGCTAATGCTGGTTATTTTTGTAGTTACTATAGTTTTTCTACAAAAAAAAAAAAAAAAAAAACACAGCTAGACCATGATTACTGTAGTAAAACCTTGGCTATTTCTGTGCTTACTATGATTTTATCACAAATTCTGAGGTAAAACTTTGGCATTTTTGTAGCTAATACAGTTTTTGTAGAAAAATCATAGTTAGACCATGACTACTGAAGTGACTACTGATTATTTTAGAGGTTTTACATTTAGACCATGGCTACAGTAGTGATATCACGTTTATTTTTTACAGTATTACGACAAAATCATAGTTAGACGCAGTCACTGATGTAAAACCATGTTTATTTTTGTAGTTACTATGATTTTACTACAAATTTGGAAGTAAAACCACAGTCTTTTTTGTAGTTAATACTGTTTATAGTCACCTTAGTGAAATCCTGATTAGTTTTGCGGTTTTTCAACAAAAATCATAGTTAGACCACAGTAACTGCTGCAAAACCATGGTTATTTCTGTTAGAGCTCAGATTTCTCTACCATATGTTACATTTATGCGGAGTTCCTGTTGTGACTCCCTCCTTAATTTCTTTGAGCAATCTCTACTATCCTACTATCACCTAACCCGTTAGCCCGCGGGCATAAAATAATCACAATATAAACCGATGCCCCTTTAAGTCTAAAATTACACTGTTTTCCAACCCCCTCTGACTTCATAACACAAAAGCCAGCCAACCTGGCCTCTAATTGGACATTATAATTGCAGATGTGAATTAATGGGCCAAACATTGATAGTGTAAGCACATAAAACCCCGATCCCCGACCGGCGGCACAAATGGAAAACAGATCCAGAATAAGGGAGGTTCTTTCCCATGGCAACCCCTGGCCGGGGCAGGCATGTTCTAATCCCGCCACTTCAGCAGGGCTGTTGTTATGGAGAGAAGCAGGATATTTTTCTATTGTGTGGATGGAATGGTCGCCGTCGAGTGTATGGGGCCATGGGCTTCAGGGTAGACAACACACACATACACACACACACACACATTATGAAACGGTTTCACAAGCGTTAGCACATCATTATCCTGATGGTCTAAACACAAGTGAACGTGATAGCTGGCTGGGAATGAGATGTTGGGGTATTATGTAGACACATAACTCAGGAAAATTTCCCCCCAAATATGTTGAGACAATATTTGAGCATCTCACAAGCATGCTTCTTCATTTCTCTGACATAATTACAATAAACAGCTTTCTCCCTCCCTCAAGGAGAGTAATTACCTCGCGACACGCTGAAAGCTCTTCTCATTGTGAGATGCCACAGACAAGACGCTGTCTCCTTCATGTCTGGACCTGAGAGAGACAGAGAAAGAGAGAGAGAGCAAAAAATGAAACAAAACGGCCAAGTTGTGCTCTTTTTTTATCTTTTCAAAATGTATGGAGGAAGAATTATATTTTAATAGACTGAGGAGGTTTAAGCTGCATATCTGTGGAAGAAGTGTGGAGCCGGGTGTGTTTTGGGTCATCTTTCTTTTTTCTAACAAATCATTTAAGGGTGTGGAGGACGTGGAGGATTTCTCAGAGCAATTTGGAAGGAAGTTGAAAGATTTCTGGACTTCCTTTAGCAAACACTCACAGTGTGTACAAATTCTACACTTGGAGGGGTCAGCGTGAGGGGAGCCCGTGATTCCCGTCTCTTGGCAGAGGTTCTGCTTTACTAAATTCTGCTACATTTTGTTGGAGTTATGCTTTAACAATTTGCCAGTGAGGCAAGAAAAGTAAACTTCCCTCGAAAAGATATGTTCCCTGAAAACAAGGAGTGGTATCGCACACAATTTTGGTTCTCATGCAGATGTATTTTATAGATAATATGTAAAAAAAATAAAAATTATAGTATGCGTAATATGATAAATGTAATAAATTAAACTGGAAAATTTAATGGAAATGAATAAATACATAAAAGGACTAAAAGGAATGAATGAATGAACGAATGAAAAAGAAACAAATAAAAATAAAATTAACAAATTAATGAATATAAAAGTTAAAAATGATATGAAAATTTATTAACATGTGAAAGAAAGAAAGACTTAATGAGTAAATATGAAACAAATAAATTAATACAATTAATTAAATTGAAATAAATGAATTAATACAAATATGAAACTAGATGAAAATAAATTAATAATTTACACAAATGAAATGGAAATAAATAAATAGTATAAATAAAATGAAATATATACATATAAAAGAAAATATTTAAATAAAAATTAATGAATGAATAAATATATGAATAAATAAGATACAAATAAATCAATAAAATACATAAAAGAAATTGAAACGAATGAATGAATCAAAAACTAGATAAAAATTAATAAATGAATGAATGAATGAACGGAAAATGTTTAAATGAAATTTAAATAAAATAAATGAGATTACATAAATAAACAGGTAAAAAATTAATTGAATTAAAATTACTGAATGAATGAAGAATCAAAAGAAACAAAAATGAATGGATAAATAAATAATTAAAATAAATGAATAAATGAAATTTGTTACAAATGAAATTAGGATAAATGAATGAATGAACAAATGAAAATATAAGATAATATAAGATTAAAAAAAAATAACATTGATAAAATCAAATACTAATTAAAAGTAATTTATTCATAAAATTTGAGACAATAACTGTTCATAAATCTTCATACACCATAAATCTGGACCAATGGTCTAATAATTCACAGATAGTTTGAAAATAACCTCTAACACTGAATCACATGATTCTGTTTTGAATACCACTAGGTAGCAGTGGTAAGTTATGCTTTTATCGATGTGGTTTCAGTATCATTTGCAAATTCAACAGATTCAACCAAAATTTGCATAAACAATTTTCTGCATTTAAAAGTACAAGCTGCTATTGAAGAAACTGCAGCTGCACGTTGAAACGTGGCCTGAAGGTAAACATTCATAATACAGAAAACATTTCAAAAGACCTCATGTTGACTCACCAATAATCAAAATATAGTGTGTGACCTGCGCCTTTCACACTATTTATCTATAAGATAAAGGCAATTCATTGTGCTGAACTGTTTCCTTGTGCGCTCTTTTAACACGGTCTACAGTAACAGATAAAGCTGCTCGGAGCCAAGCGGCTTCACCTGAGCGAGAGACTTGCTGTCTCACGCGTCTGTGTTAGCCTGCTAGGACAGATGGCAGTCAACCTTTGATATCTCAAAGGCCAGGTACATGTGAGAACACTGTGACGCCCAATCTCACACGGAGCAGTGACAGAAGATGAAAAGAGAGGAACCAAGGGAAACTGACAACACGTGAAACACACGTCTCACGAAAGTCTCTACGGTGCTGTCGGACACAAAGAGCACCTGGGAGACAAGAGCTGAAATTACATCAAATACTGAAAGCAAAAATAGCTATTTAGCAGGAGACAAATCAAAAGAGAAGAGTCAGAATGAGAGATACTGGATGTTTAATTAATGTAAATGCACAGTCAGGACAGTCAGATCTTTCTTGATTCAGATTTGTTTAATTTGCTCACAGATGCCTAACACCCAAGTGATGCACTGAATTGCACGATGTTAAATCATCTGGTTTCATTTTCCATGCTTTCTCCTACTTGACAACTTGATGAACATTTCTATTTTGAAAACTTTATGCGGCTCGCTATTTTTTTGTCTTCCGCAAGCTAATATATACACAAGCCTGAAACCTAAACGAGGACCACCCACAAACTGCTCTGAAGTCTTACAGTGTACAAACGGACTAGAAATACATTTAATTTAATAATATCAATGTCGGCATGAAACTGAGCCGATTTCTATCTCTTAATTCAACCTTTAAAACCTCAAATATCTCCACAGTGGCACAACTTCTAGAGACCAGCCTCCATACATACGGATTCATTTTTTTCTAGACTTTATTGTGGTGCTAACCAGTCGTAACTTGTCGCCCAAGCTCTGGACCACCCAGATTAGCCGTCTAAACAAGGCTTTAGATGTTTTAATTGTCTCCATCCTCTGGGTGTGCCATCGACTTGAAAGTACGTCGACATAACAGCAGTTACCTCCCTCATCTGCGCTTCAAGTTTTCTACCGAGTACAAATTCGCCACAGTGGGAACCGGCCATTACACACCCAAACCTTATATCGAAAAATAGAAAATTACAGCATTTACAATGACATTTTCCAAGATTAAATTACTACCATTTTCAGTTTGGGCTAAAACAAATCCACAGAAAACTTTTGAGGCTGGCTCAAAGCTAAAAAAAAACAGGGTTATACGATTAATGAAGAAAAAAAACAACAACACATCTGTAAGGTAGCAATTGCTATTTGTAAACATTCTTTTGTGCGCCAAGGTCATGGGTTCAATTCCCTTGGGAACACACTGGAAAACATACCGAAAAACAATACACAATGAATTTAAGTCACTTTGGATAAAAGCATCTATGACATGCGCAGGCCTAGACGCAAACCTAAACATCTTTGAGGTAGAAAATGTTATGGCTTGTAAGCAGGAGCATCCAGAGGTACGTTTATAAGTTGAAAGGGCGTCATAAATTCGGAGACACTGTAATAAAAGACTGTCTCCTAAAACAAGACGCTCCGTGGCCCCTGATAGTCTGTAATTTACAATGACAATATCAGGGACAGTCACGAAGCAGGAGGCAAAGTGCAGGGTATAGCGGGAGAACACAGGCTTGTTTTCTTCCCCTGCTTTAATGATTTATCTTTTGTCTTGGAAGCGTTCATCTTCTTAGCATATCCAAACAAACCGTTTCCCCTCTAAATCTTCAAATGATCCATTAAAACGAGCTCATTTGAGAGCAACTACTATTCGGGCTGCAAAACATGGGACGCCGAAAGAAAACAGAAGAGGGTGCGATCGCCCCCTCCTTCCCCCTCGTAATATGCAAAGTTTCACCCCGAGGTATTAATCTGTTTCCATTGTAGCTAAGCGCAGATGCTATCAAGCTCCATTTGTCATTGACAGCGAGGGTAATGACCCTGAACTCGCGTGAGCAGCTCCTGGGCAGCAAAGACACAAGGTGGTAAGTAACTCAATATATTTTCCCACAGCAGCATTAACGGCTACAAATTTGCTAGGCAAATTGAGTGTGATGAGCACATTTTATACCGCTTTGGCTCGTGGTTGTACCGACTTAATCTCTTGGAGACCATTTATCTCTCGAAATGCATTACGGGCGAGGAGGGCTTGTTGTAGCATTGCTCGTTTTATCAATTTTGGATTACAACGTTGCTTGTTTGGACTAGACAACTTGACCCAATCCTTTATTTATGCAGAGAATATCAATATCCAGTTCAAAAACACATGGCAGTTTTCTCGTGTACAAGCAAGGTAGTACGTTTCAGAAGATTTTTCAGGTCTTTCTATTAACACCCTCACGTGAAGGGTCTTTTGTCTCCTCGTAAACCCTGGGCTCTAAAGAGCTTTCAGTCCATCTGAAGGTTCAGCACGTTATGGAAAAAAAACAAGTCGGGGAATGTACCACACACCATTGTGTCCAAAACAAGCCTCCATGGAGCCAAGGTTTTCAAGTGGTTCGTGTACCTAGTAGAAATACCACTGAAATGCGACGATCATTTCAAACCCTACAGTATGAGCTACCAAGAAAAAAGACACAATGCGGTTCGCCAGTGGTTTTTAACCTCCGGTGATAAGTGAAATGGCTGGCTGTGCTTCTATTGGCAGGCAGGGAGGAAAGAAAACCTAGATAATCTCTCTCTGGTCAAGTGCCCGTGGCCCTGGCACTGCTCGCCGAGGTAGTAAAGCTGTCCAGATTTCATGCCGGTAACTATCGCTCAAGTCCTGCAGCCCAGCCACCTAATTAGCACGGGCCCGGGAAACACGCTCATTTAACATGCTGTAAAGTAGCAGGTAAACTATCCTCCCACTTACAAAAATATACACTGGAATGATACTCCGTTAAATTTTCCAGGTATTAAATTACAAATATGCTATGTAGCCTAGCGGTTAGCATGTGTGCTATGGTGTTTACATTTTTTGGTTGGCATTTTATCCAAAGTGACTTGAAGTGCATTTAAGATATACATCTGGCCATATGACCTAGTGGTTGCTAGCGCAGTTGAGCTACAGGAACACTTTGACAAGTGGTGCTAAACTGGTAACACGTTTAGATTACAAAAACATTGTTTAGAAAAAAATTCTAACATACAGAAATGTCTGTTTTTCGTGTTGCGGATAGAACATTATTAAAGGTTACCAAAAAAGTGTCTTACAACATTCTACTAACTTTTTAAATCAAAATATGACATTGTCTGAAGGTTTATTTTTAATGCTCTAGAAGTTTTTACAAGAATGCTAATGTTATAAAAAAGCTTCTTAAAACATTCATTAAGTGCAAATACTATCATAAAGATGTTCCAAGAATGTTGATCTTGAAAACATTTTCTCTCAATATTATGAGACTGTTCATGAAGTACAAGTACAATCATTAGGACATTTTAACATTATAGGAATATATATATCAAACATGAATAAGAAGTTCAATAAACATTACTTGCTAAGAAGATTAACATGCACAGATCGATTTCTTTAAAGATGTTAATAATCTATTTAGTTTGACTAAATCTGTACCAGTCACACTTTTTTTAGACAGTCTAGCATATCTAGATTTAGCTCGGCTTGACCAAGTATGTGTAAATGTTAATCACTGTGTGCTTGTTCTTGTTAATCACTGTGTGTTTTACCCTTGAAATATATATATATTTGTATTGAGTCACATACACTTTGACAGAAAGATGTTGCTTGGTTTTTGCAAAAAGCGCACAAAAACATAATTACAGAGTGGAATACTATAGATAAAATATGGAAAACCATAACTGTACTGTACGTAATCAGGCAGGCGTGTATAAATTCGCATATATTCATCTGTCAGCACTCTGCCACTTTGTTCACCCGTCCCTAAAATCCTCCTTGACAATTCTAAATCCCACCAAGCTTGTGCCAATTACCACAGGACGTTAGCCGTCCCTCCGCAGTGTGATTTTAAGAATGCTCTCAGGGCCGTGCCTGTTAATACACCATGTAATGCACCGTTAGCTTCGCAAAAACCAGCTAGCATGCTAGCCGCTACCCTCCTGCTGGGTGCGTAGAATAGGGTGAGCGGACCTTGGGGCTTCCCAGCATGGGAAGGAGAACTCTGGAAACGAGGGAGAACTCTTACAAATAAGGGGTAGATTATGCTAGTGGAGAAAGATCTAAAATTGCAGAGTTTTAGATTCTCAATTAGTGCTTTCAATGACAGGCGCCAACCCCCGCGTCCAGTCCCACTTATTTAGAGGGAGCTTTGAGTTGGATTCACCTGCCACGCAACAGTAGTCAAAGGCTGAAGGTGCGTTGTTAACTCAGCAGGAGAGGATGAGGCTGAGGTGCGAGGGAAAAGGAATCAAACGGCTGAGTGAATCACATCTAGGAAGACAACAGCTGGAGAGGTTGTCGCCAGAGGGAATAAAAGTAGCTTTTAAAGACTTGTTGAGGCGTGTGGGGGTCTACAAAAGGGGCGGAGTGAGGAAATGTAGCAAGTGTCCGCTGGAAAAAACAGCCAGTGTCTTTAACTAGTCTCCTGGCAAAGTCTCTAGGACTTTTACAAGGGACAAGAGCAAGAGAGGGTGGGTCCAATGGGGAATAGAAAAGGAAGGAGAAATTATAGCCTTCCGGCCATCCAGCTTTTATATCTGTGTTACCTATAATCCTACAGGGCCAGTCTGTCTGACCACTTGACAGACTAGAGATAATTTACTCAAGCTTTTAGTATGGATAAAGAATGCTCTTAGACTAAGTGGCTGAGAGTTCGTCTTGGGAACACTAACTGGCAGCACAATGCAACATTTTTGGCCCTGGAGGAAAGCAAACACTTTAAACGAAACGGCTGATCGGTAACTCTGATCTTTTTGGGTTTAAGGGCAGAGCTGTAAAAAACATGCACACAAGCAACATTTAAATAAGTAGTGCGCAGAAAAACTAAATTCTGTAAGTATTTACTCACCTTCATGTCGTTCCAGAACCGTCACGCTGTTATTTTGCACCGCTTTTTACATAACGACTGTCTGTTATGCTTCAGAAACACCATAAAATCACTTTTGAAAGCAATTTTGTTTAGTGTCAATACCTCCAACCAGCGACAAGAGTTTCAGTGAATTTCTGAATCATATGGCTATACGTCATATGGATCAATTTTAGAAGTGGTTATGGGGCTTTTTGTCCTTTTTGCAGTTCAAAAGACGTTCACTGTAAAGAGTCTTCATAAAAAAGCCCACTGTTTTGGAACAACATAAAGAGCACAATGAGTGATTTGGTTAAAGGTCAGCCAAAAATAAAAATTTTGTCAATAATTTCTCACCCTCATGTTGTTACAAACCCGAAAGAGCTGATCTTCGTAACACAGAATTAAGATATTTTGGATGAAATTCCACCCTCCATAGACATCAACGCAACTACTGTACCACATTCAAGGCCCAGACAGATAGTAAGGACATAATTAAAATAGTCCATGTGACTTCAGTGGATTAACCGTAATGTTACAAAAGCTACTTTTTATGCACTAAGAATATCTTAATTTGTGTATAAACATAGACAAAGATCTTATAGGTTTGGAACAACATAATGGTGAGTAATTCATGACAGAATTTTAATTTTTTGGTGAACTCACCTTTTAAACTGCCCATTGCTGTAACTACAAATTACTGCATGCTCATGTTTAATTGTCACTCTTTCAGACTACCTGAAAACTAACTTTAACATGATGCCAGACATCTTCATCGTCAGCGATGTTTTGGAATAGCTATATTTCAAAATTAAATTCTTGCGCTGCATCACTTAACGCTAAAGATGAGATATTGTTCCAAACTCACTCATAATAGCAGTCATAGTGACTTGCGGTGAGGTAATTGCAGTGAGTAAAATACAGGGAGTCTCAGATGTCGGTTTAACATGATGAGGTTAGATGAAGGCACAGATAATCAGTCAAGGAACTGATGCCTGAGCGTGCAGGATGAGCCGGAGATGAAACGACATGTTCTGCACCTGGATCAAATGGCAAATTGCCCAACACTCAATACACACACACACGCATGCACGTTTACAGACTCTGCCGAAGGAGCCATTTGAGGACACAGAATGTGCATTTCGTTACCTTTATCGGTCGTCTTCGGCCTGTAGCGCTCTGACTTCCGTGGTTGAGCTCTGCCAAGTCGCCAGAAGAACCAGGCTTTAAAAGACTCCCGGCGCTGCATCTTTTAACAGCTTCCTTCACTCTTGCGCTGTTTCTGGCGCCTTGATAACCTATGAAATACAGAGGGGGGAAGGAAGAACGATAAGGAAATCGTTTCACCAGATGGAACTGTCTAAAGTCAGGCGAAAGCAGAAGGCGACGCGTTTCATTTAAAAAACACAATTTGACAAGATGAGACGAGGTCGCGGATTCCAATCATTACATTAAAATACTTTTCGTTATCTTTCTCTCAGCACCCGCGAGACGTACAAAGGGTATTAAGGAGAAAAGTCACGACAGTACAACACCTCCCAGTCATCGGGGTCGTGACTGTGCGACTACCAGCTGTGTTTTTGCCCTGAAAGGATGAGCAAGGCTTGACAAATCAAACATTTGCCCTGATCTGGCCCTGCCCTGCTCTATATTACACTGTGTGGAGAGGTGACTTCAGCACAGGAGGATGACTCTGTAGTGGTAAGAAACGCTCATCAAATCGCCAGCAGCTGTGTGGCTATTCAACACGCTCTCCTTCTCTTTTTTTAGGCCACAGCTGCACAGATAAAGGGTTAGGCAAATATTGCACAATGAACGACAAACATAGAGCTTCCACAGCTCTTTTGAGGCTGACTATATGTTTGAACACTCAATGCTTGTCCTCCTCTACATTCGGTTTCAATGCTCGCCCGTCCATTTTTAATTGCCATTCTCGCCACCCCCCACCCGGCTCTCCGTTCGCCCCGCACAGCCCAGAACCCCTGAAAAGCGGTGACAGTGCTCCTTTGTTCACCCCAGACCACTCCTCTCCCTCGGCGCCCCCCCCCATCCACCCTCCGTTGGGTTGACAGGCATGCCTGTACAAGCTCGGCAAAAACCGAGAGAGGGAAAGACAGTGTGAAAAGTGAGATAGAGAGCGGCGGGGAGGGTCTCTCGTTTTCAAGCTCCTACCATTCCTGCAGTTCTGTCAACTCAGCAGTACCAGAGGGGGCTTCAAAAGGGGGTAGGAGATGAGGGAACCGTCGGTGTACAAGCACTCCAAAAAAAGATTCTGTGAATAGACACTAAGGATCAAGAATTCAGCTATGCATCACTTTCTAGAACCCACCTTCGCAAAAACATTTCTATAGGTGCATAATATCATTTACAAGGTAGACATTCAAGCAAGATGCTTAGCCTGTATAGATGTGTTAAGATTCGCTGTTAAGATCGTAAGAAACAGTGGTTTTCATTTAAATGATCGTTTTATGGTCTGCTTTATTTTAATGACCATGTTTATAGTAGCCATTTATCTTGGGAAAGATTCAAACAGATTTGGAACGTATTTAAACTACGTAATTAAAAAACAATCGAAAATAAACACACAGAGCATTCTGTTTCTACGTAACAACAATTCTAATTAGCATAAGCACAAATGATGTAGCCTGTTTTTTGGAAACCGACGGGCCAGAAACATAACCTATGTAAATGTGCATACAAATTGCACATGTATGTTCATGTGTTACTTTCAGAGGTACTGTTAGGGTAAGTTCCATTAATGACGGAACGAAATGCACGTCATTTTCAATTGTAACGTCTGAGATAAACAGCTTCTTGAACATGAACAAAATGTAGGCTGGGGCTTGCTTTTGTCAAATGGGAATTGGCTGGATTGTTGTTCGCAAATAGTTTTTCGTTAGATATCACGAAGGCAAATTATGAATTTGTGATTTACATAGATAACTTATTTATGACGTAACACTGACATCTTCCAAAAATGTAATTTTCCTTGTCGTGATGACTTTAAACCATGACTTTATTCAGGTACTAACTAGCCAGCTGTTGACAAATTCACACTTCAAGAGTGTGTCGTATGTTATGCTAATGCCCATTATGCCACTACTTGTTGCAGTGCTGGGGGAATGTATTTTTATGGTTTGTTTCATTTTAATGGCAATGTTTATGGTAGCCATTTACTTCGGAAAAGAAGACTTTAAAACACATCTTGTTTACTTCCTCCATGTTGGACTTGTGCCTTTGTGCAAAATACCAGCAGCATGAGTAGGACAGAAACATACTCAAGGCATACGATAGTTCCCAGGTAGCTAGATATAAACATTGGGAGTTTATAGAAGAAGACAGTTCATGATGAAGCTCGCTACAGCCCCCCTTGTGGCAATGCTAAGAGTACAAAGTCTGCATAGCTCGAAGCATTTGCGTTCACACAGTACGCTTTTACGTTATTTTGAGCATGCAGCGGGTGTATTTGTAGGTATTTAAATCACAAGCACTGCTCCACAACTCCAAGAAATGTTTTAGATCCACTTGTAGAGCTGAGAGAGAAATGTTTGGACTGAAGATGAGCACTCCAGTAGCAGTTGTGCTGATTTCAGAATCCTCAGGCAATCCCTGGATAAACCTTGAGTGGAACAATTCAAGATTGTACTTAACATTCTTAGTCTTTGACATAGGAAGGATTTTAAAAACACTGACATATAATACTGATTCTAAGAACATCTCTGTTTTGCGCTATCCATTTTATCACAACAACACATGCAGTATAATATGCATATTTAAATATTTTATCATGATTTTTCATGATCACAAAGGGCATATTGCAGCATATTATAAAATTGCAGTTGAGAAAAAGAAGTGAATGCTCTGTACTAGGAAGAAATGTTGAAATACGTTGAAAATGTTGAAATGTTTCAATGACAAGTCAATTTTGATAACTAGCAACCTAAGTGAGTTACTAACAAGGGCAATGGGGAGGGGAAGGGGAGCTTGACAATAGTCACACGTCAAATTTACTCCAGCACAAATGTTTTTTAAAAGGACTGTTTAACTCAAATTAGGAGGTGACCAGGGCAGGACCACAGGGAGTTTGGATGCATTCGTAAACAGACCATGAAAACCTCTTGAGATTACTAGTCCCAGTACTCACATTGACAAAACAGGGCGGCTTCGGCAGTGGTGCTAAACTAATTGAGTGCTCCCTTGAGGGCTTCAAGTTCATTGTCCACCATGTCTCAATTAAACATCCATCAATCTGGCATCTAGTACCCAAGGAACAACCAACAAACTGAGTCGATGTTCTTGTGAATGGCACATCTTGAAAGCGATCAGCACCAAGTCCAATAACAAAACTGACAAGGCCAATTGCACACTGTGAAACTTCTTCCCCCATTTATCCATTGTGAGAGTCCTAAACTGAAGGTGAAGGATCTCAGCAAGACATCCTCTAACAATTTGGCTGTGCCACCATACAGATAACACACAGTAACCTTCTGGTAGTTTATTCATTGTTGAAGGCCTGCACAAAGTGTTGACGCCAATGGCTTGCCAATTTAAGCTTCCTTTCTGCTAGCTGTGGATAAATGCTTTGGATATGAGAGCCACTAATGCTTGGTTGCACTTCTTGTAATAAGTACAATATGGAAGTGCTTTGAAGTTTACCGCTTGCAGGTCTTGAGCTCACTTTGCAAACACATGAATAGGGTTCAAAGACATTAAATGAATCAACCGCGACGTGAAAGTTGGACCGGTCCCTAGATTCGGACTGAATGGATCGCACAACAGAGTCTCGAGTTAGAATGAGGAACACCCGAACAATAAAAAGATATTATATATTTTGCATTGCAGCACAACTGACGGCAAATAAAGGCTCCCTGGTGCTGCTCTGATTTGATATAGCCCCAAAACCGGACAAATGCTGAATTTGTAGAAACTGTGCATTCGACGGCTTTCATCTTGAATTAAGCTTCTGACAATAAGAGTTAATTCCCATCTTCCTTTTCGCTCGATCTCCTTACTGGAACAAACACGTCTGCTGAATCTAACATAATGTCGCTTTGGAGCTGGATCGTTTTTTAATCGCTGGGATTGAGAGAGGCTTGAAGAATCAAGCGGCACACAGAGGCGACAGCGAATTAATTCCACCCTTCCTCTCGGCCTGTCGGAAAATGTTGTCAGGTTTCACCGGCGAGCCCTTGACGCTCGTCGCTTAAGTCTACCTAGCCTGAAACGAAGCCAGCAGGAATCCACCAACTCCACAGTTTTGCTTTTCACGGTCCATCGCTGCAATTTTACGGATAGCCCAGTAACAGTTATTTGCTTTCAGCCATCGGAGGGGATCCTGGTTGTGTCTACCTACTTCGGATCCAAACTGCAAATCTTTAACAGCCCTCGGTCGTTCTCTCGCTTGGTTATCGATTGCAGAGTGGCTGTTCTTTGTCCAGTCCTCGGAGGAAGTGGTGTGAAATTATCTGTATATGAAAAGGCCCTCAGAACGAGATACGCTTTTTTGTTGTCGCTGTTCAAGAAAGATAGCGATTGCAATTGGTATAAAGCTGTTTGTTAAAAATGCTGACTGGCCTACAAGAAACAGCTCAATTTCAATGGTTTTTGTACGACTAGTTCTCAAATTGGTGACATCTGCAAAGGACTGTTAAAAAATAAGTTATTATAATGGCTAAATAAATGATCAGTGACTGATTTGAGCTAACAAAACATTTGTGGTAAAATAAAACTGACAGTACTTAATGTACGAAACTTATTAGCTTAAACTAACAAGCTTTTTAGCTTAGCATTTTGGTTCATAAGCTAAAAGGACCATCTATTGACATTATTACGGAGTAGAAATGAGAGAATGTCAGAATAAAGGTATAAATTAAGAATAATTTGAGCTTTGAGTCTATGCTATTGTTTTAAGCTAGCTAACTAGCATGTTAGCGGGTGTGTTATTCTTATTTTATGAGCCAGCTTTAAAAAAAAACTAAACAAAAACAAGAACCACTAAGTGAAAGAGCTTCTGAGGAAAAACATGGGATAAAGGGGAAATTCAAAACTGGTGACCTAGATCTCTAGTTTATGGTAAGTCATATCTCCAGTTGTAGTCATGCTACTTTTTTGCTTTGATTTCAGTCATTTAATCAGTAATTGATGACTTATAAAACCATTAAAGACTTATCTGCACCCGTACACACCATGCACATTGAGCTCAGACTTTAAAAAATGAATAAAAAACCTCTTGTATTTTGCATGCTTTGCTCACACCTAATTATATTAAGCAACCTTTGCGCACAACGGATACCACATGCTAAAGCAAAAAAAATAAAGAACTATTAGCATGCACACTACTCAAAAACAAATTAAAAACAAATCATTACCTCTTTTTTTTTTTTTTATGTCAGCTACTGTGTGGGGGATTACAAAACTGCAACTGAGAAGCAAAACCGCTCATTAGCATAGCAAATCTCTCCCAGAATTCATCTGTGTTGACGGGACAAAAGTCAAAAGTGTTCAACAAGCTCTCTGCATGTACTGGAATGACATTTCTGCGGGTTAGCTCCCAAAACACAGTATGAAATAAGAGCAAGCAGCTGTCTCTTACTGCGTCCAGATGGCAGCAGAACGTATGTAAATTGCCTCATTAACCTTACAGCACTTAACTACCGGGCTGCGCTGATGGTTCGGCCCACACGGGCATTTTATTAAAGAACATTAATAGCATCAGGCAGCAATCACCACTGCCTGAGGTGATTTGCTCAGGCATTATCAAACACTGTAATAATTATACATGACAACCTCCTGATTAATGCATTCATGAATATTACAACACTGCATTATCTTTACTTCAAGGCTGTTTTAACAAACACTACAAAGAAAGTAGGTTCGTCCGCCCACCCTCACAACCCTTTGGGTCTCAGCCACACCTCGTACAAACAAAAAATAAAAAGGCATCACGCAACATTACCCCCAGCCCTCTGGAGTGTGTGTGTGTGTGTGTGTACGATGAAAACCGTGGAGAACCGACCTGCACCTGGAGCACAGAGGGGCACGGCACAGGTCAAAGGTCAAGCCCCCAAGGGCCACTGACTAAACAAGCCTCCACTCCCTCTCGCTCTGAAAAGACCAGACAACCCCTGTGGTTGCAGCTCGCGACATGGGTCTTTTCGACCCTTTCTTTTCGCTCCTTCCCTCGCTGTCTTTCTCCTTTGGAGAGGCGCGTTAATCCATAATCACTCAAACGACCAGGAGCTCAATTATGCACCAGTTTCTCCATTTTCTCTTGACACATAAAGATCTAAAAACAATTAACCTCTACCCGGCGACGCGTTTTCACACTGAGCGCAAGAGGAATAAGTCAAGAACCCTCCATTCAATTTCCACCCCATAATTCAGCAGGCATAAATATTATTGCATATTTCAGCTTAGCTGATATAATGGATAGCATTTCTATACGTACTGAACTGAAAACTGCTACATAAGATGATATTCATTAAAAATAGGCTATTTTTAGGAGGGATATGTGTAGGTGTAATCCGAATTTCTGCATAAATCCATTTTATTGATGCTGTTTGGCATGTCAGGAAGGTTCAATCTTAAAAATGAGATGGATCACCCAAAAATTTAACTATTTCTAATTATTTTGGAGCAACTTGACATGTCCACACATGCTTTTATATTGTTTCTTTTCTTAAACTACCTAACTAAAAACACATTAAAAGTCAATTAGTTCCTCTTTCTTTTCTCCTTTTTATAAAACCAGCAACTGTGTAAAGGATTACAAACGAAAACTGCAACTGAAAATCAAAACTGCTCATTAAAATAGCGAAATCACTCCCAGAATTGATCTGTTTTGTTGAAGTCAAAAGCATTTAAAAATCTCTTCTGGAATAATTAACCACATTTATACTCTAAAAAAAAATAAAGCTTCCAAAAAGATGCCATTTGGGGCTCAATTTTTTTCATACTGTGAAGAACATTTAACAATCTAAAAGAACCTTTTTTTTTGGAATAGAGAGATTCTTAATGGAATCATAAACGCCAATATAGATCCTTTCATTTTCACGTCTTTGCAATGATCAAAAATACATCTATTAAAAACATACTTGATATCTATATCCACAGAGTGGGTTTCTATACAGTTTTCCTCTTGGCAGCCCAAAAACGTTCACTCAAAACGGAGTCAATGGGTGTGACACTAGGGAGAACACACGCCCATGGCCTCTCGCCCAAACCACGTAGTTCTCTACGTGAGGCTGTCTGATTGTATTGAGCCCTTTAGCCCTCAATAAACACTCTTCCTCTGTCAGAGAGTCTCAGTGGCCTCCTATTCATGCGCAGGTAGAATGCCTAAAGAATGCATGAGAGGAGAGAAAAAAACAGCTTGTTGCTTCTATTGAACCTTTTATTACGCCCCTTCAAAGGCTTATGGCAGAGGAGGAGAGCGAGAAAGAAAGGATCTGCCGTCTACTTAGTGCCATTGTACTCCCAACATGTCGGCTCTGAGCCGTGTGAGAAAACACAAGCAGGCTACATCCAAAATATTGCACGGCGAGCAAACAAAAGTGCACTAGCTAGAGACAAAATGGCGATTTTTTGGGGGGACACTTATTCTGCCGAAACACACACACTAATGTAATTCAAATGTATGAGAGAGATGTGGGTGTGGTAAGGATATCTATAATTAAAAAAATATATATATATACTAAAATGAACAGAAATGTATTTATTTATTAAATTGCTATACACTGAAATCAAACTAACGTTAATATTAATTGTGCTTTTCATCCCTTTTTTTATTGTTAGCTACATTTTTTATTTTTGGTCAACTTTGATATCTAATGCAATTCTAATACATTGTTTAGGATACTCTAGAAAAAAGGGTGTTTTATGCATCTGCATAAACTGCATCCTTTCAGCTTTCCTCGTCGCACATTCATTCTTGCATTATTACTTGCATTATTGCTTGCATTATTACGCCTCACTGTATGTAATTTCACATGCGGTAAACCTAATCTTACACAGACAAAGCTCTTAAACAAGCTGGGAATCCAACGCTCTGCCTAATCCACAGATTAAAGAAAACCAACAGTTTCTGGATCTTAATAAGCCAACCTTGCTCTTTACGAACGCAAAACATGCAAAGTATACTGACAGGTCTTGTATGGCAAAAAAAAGACTTGATATGCAATTGGTTGAATAAAGACTCCCGCTCACACACACACACACACACACAAGGAGACATTGTTGTTCATGCTTCTCCTTGCATGTGTGCCAGACTTCTTTCTTCGTGGTCCATACATTGCAGAAGAGTTGGCCCCTCATATACTGCATACTGGCCCCCAACATTAAGTGCTGGCCCCTTGATTGTGCAGGGCAAGAGATGCAAGGGGGGAAGAAGAGACAAAGTAGTGAAAAAAAAAAAAAAGAGCGAAAACAACTGGCAGGCATCCAGACTCATGGGGACTGCGTTGATCATTATGTCTAGCCTTCAGGTGTCTGAGCCGGCTGCGTTTTGGGGGGAGGTGTGGTTACCAAAGAAGCAGACAAAGAGAAACTCGTTCACCGGGATCAAGAAAGCGAGGGAGGGAGGGACGGTAGAGAGAGAGAGAGAGAGAGAGAGAGAGGGAAAAAATGAGAAAATGCTATAAAAATTTGATTAGCCGATCCTCCACTGAAGTGACTTTCTGTGTTCTCCTGCCTTTTTTTTTTTTTTTTTTTTCAAAGCATCGCCCCAGAGAACAGGACAGACAGATTTTTTTTTTTTTTTACAGGTCCTAATTAAAAACATCTGAAGACCCTCAGACATCAAACAGCCTTGCAAGGTCTCATTGCAATGCATTGCGATCTAAATAAGCTTTTTTTTTTTTTTTTTAATCAGGTTTCCAAGATGTTAAATTAATATTTACACAAGCATTATTTATAATTTTTTTAAAATGCATATGGAAGTCAGCATATGATTAAGGAAGCAAAACAAACACAACTGTTTGACACAGGTCACCGGCTGTCACAACTTTACAGCACAAGACAAATTAGACAAATTGCATCAGATTTTCACATGGGGTGATGATACAAATCCTAAAATATCACAAATAAAATCTAGTCTATTTTGAAAATATAACATTTTCTGAAATGATCCTGGCCAATAGGTTTTCGCTTGACTAGATCAGATAGAAAAAGGTTTTGTAACAGATAAATGTCTGTATTTCACAAAAACACAAGCAGTTAAATGAATCAAATCAATTTTAAAAATAACGTAAGTATGCACAAAATCAATAGCAGCCTATT
Organism: Enteromius paludinosus; assembly: GCA_032361165.1. Taxonomy (NCBI): domain Eukaryota; kingdom Metazoa; phylum Chordata; class Actinopteri; order Cypriniformes; family Cyprinidae; genus Enteromius; species Enteromius paludinosus. Next base: position 8,413,632 of record JAUMHQ010000087.1, read on the forward strand.
ATTAAATATACAATAGTATATAAAAGAGTTTTAAACGCTTGTTATTGCAGAGCACCTCTGTGAAGATCAAAACAACATCTGATTAATATGTTCTCCAAAAAACTACGATAAACATCTAACACGTCTTGCGAAGTGTTTTTCGTAGAATAATAAAAAGAAGTAATATCGATACCAACCATTCATTCTGCTCGAGACGCCGGGTTCCTCTTGAGTTCGCGGGAAACTCCGAGCGGTTACGGTAAAAACTGCTGCTTGCTCTTGCGTGCGCCGCGTTACCTTTGCGTTTAACTTCTGATGCTTTTGCGCGTCTCGCTTCCTGCGCAGTGGGAAGAGACTAGAGCCGCCGCGTCACCAGGAGCGGTGCGCTCCTATTGGCTGAGCGCGAGTACATTGATAACGCTGCTCTTTGTTCCATTGGACGCGAGCGGAGGGACAGACGCTCCTCCTAGCTGATTTCGGTGCGCAAGAATGTGTGAGAAGAAAAATGGGGAATGTCTTCTGATGTCTGAGGTCAAAACGTCTTCAAAGCTGCTGGAACGAACATTGCGCCAGGAAGAATCAGCATAGGTTGTTGCTTTTATTGCTTGTTGAAAATCGTTCATAGCAATCGTGATAGTTTAATGCCTTTTAAATATAACACCACACATACTTGATTTCCAGATAAAGTCGTTGGTATTAAAATATGTGAAGGAATTAAATGGCAACGTATTATTATATATTTCTGACTAACTAAATAGAAATTGCTCACATAAACGAAATATTTTATATAGTAAATATTGTTTGCATGGCATCATTTTATTGGTAAAGCATCTAATTAAGGATGTTCCTTTTAATAGAAACAACACTGTTTTAATTTACTATTTTAATATATATATATAATCAAAGAAACACTCTCACTCTCTCTCTCTAATATGTGTATGTTTGTACTTTTATGCACTTTTATATAATATATACAATAAATTATGTATTTGCAATAGAAGATGCCACTTCTATCAAAAAGAATTAATCAGCGTAATCAAAATGATATAAGAAGGACAGTTACGGTACTATTAGAGAATCAAAAGTAAATCACCTTTTAATGAACCTGGTTATTGTTTGTATTTATTAAAGGAAATTTCATTGAGCTTTCAGAAAATGTTTAAATGAATGCAATAAAAACCATAATGCAAAAGGGAAAGAAAGAAAGAAAGAGAAATACATCACCTTATGGTCATTTTGTTGTAACATATCCTGCATGGTTATTTTTCATTTGATTTCATTATTTATTTATTCGTGGGTCAAACAGATGCATCAAATTTCAATAATATCTTGCCTGAAATTCAATTTCAATCATATTCAGTGTACCTTTATTCTAAAGACTGACACATCATTGGCAAGATAGCTGTCTATGTGTGGATTTCAGCACCTGTAAGCCACTTCCATTCACACATATCCTTCACACCCTGAGATATCATACTTGAATAAATGTCCAGCATGTCATTAAAACACAGTATTGACTCAAAATCGATCAGGATGCTTCATAAAGCCATCTTTTTTACTCCGTGACACCACAAAATGAGTACTAATCACTGGCGTTCCATCACAGGAGGCCCCTTTCTTTAGATTTTGATCGATTCAGTTCACGCTTCGATTCGGAGACACTGAATTGTGCTTAAATGCTCATGCGAGAGGAATATTACGGCCTCTTTTTTTTTTTTTTTTTTCCAAGTGGCTCAGAAAAGCAAAGGCCCAAGGTGTGTTTGGGAATATTAGAGCGTGCGTAATGCGGGTGAACATCCTCCCTGCATGAATGCAGCATTAAATCAATATTCTGCAAAGCTTCCTCTTCTTGAGTTATTCACTTGACTGCTGTCATGATCCACCACGTGGGCCGTGCAGTTGTTTTCTGATTTTTTGTGACGCCCCTTCTCTCTCTCTTCCTCATTTGAATGGCCCACCACCACCTTCATGGTTTGAGAATTCTGCAAGAGAAAAAAAAAAAAAAAAAAGAGTGTCTGATGACATATTCTCATCTTTCATTACGTGTGACAGCCAAAAAGGCAAATCCAACAGCTGATTAGCGTACATTAGCTTTGACAGGCATTTGAATTGAGCTGCACCTGCTACTGGCAGACTGATCATCAGCATCTTTTTTTGTCTTTCACTCTCAGAATTACGTGTTTCTCATGTTGGTTGGTAGTTTTGGAAGCCGTTGTAGCATGTGGTGTCAAAAGCATTCATGCTATGGAGATGTTTACTGAAGCTTTGCATTGCATTTCCTTTCAAGATTTAAGGCTCTTTAACATTGCAACAGTGTATTTACAATTAAACACATCACATACTGTAAAGGTTGCACGCAAAGTCCAAAATTAACTCTCTGTCAAGGCTGCTAATGATTAGACAATTTTTTTTATGGAATTAGCTTTTTTAGTAAAAAATAAATAAAAATGAATAAAAAAAACCCCACACGTGTGTGTGTATATAGTATATACATATATCATTAGACAGTTTTGTTTATGTTTAGTAAATAAATACATAATTATACATATGTGTTCTCTTTAATGTATGTATGTGTGTGTTTGTTTATTATGTATATATAAATAGACACCCATGCATGTATGTATATTATATATTATATAAATTATATGTATATAACATACACATGTAAATATTTTCAAAATATATGCTGTATGTGTGTGTATTTATTTATACATAATAAATATACACAATACACACATAAATTATTAAAACAAAAACTTTATTATGGATGCAGTTATTAGCGATTAATCGTTACAGGACAAATATATAACATTAATAAATCAGACATTTAACACACATCCATTATAGGCACCTGTTTATGTGCCTATAATGAAATTATTAAGCTACTTTTTTCTCTAACATTTTAGAGAGTCATATATCATATGCAGCTATCATGAAAATGTGGTTTTAAATTATTTTCATTTTTGTGTCTTATGCACAGAATATTAACTATAGAGAAAAAAAGACACTTTATGGGTTGTAGATGAAGTTCCTACTGAAAAGACATTTAAAAAAAAGTGGTAAGTATATATAAAAAGAGTATAATTCAATATCTAAAATACTTGCTTTTGGACCTCTGTTGTAACGATTAATAAAGGTCAGTTTGAAACCCTCTGAAGGCAATTTTCTGTAAAGGAGAATGTTGATGAGTTTGTTAAATGAGTAAATAAAAAAAAAACATTGTGAAAAATATTGAGTTTTATTAGATGTGACAAGAGCTGTGGACTGTGGCATTTTCTGTAGTAATGCCACCTTTAAAATAGCAGACTAAGGATAGTTCGTAATATTTCCAGTTGATAGTCACGGATCATGTCAAAGCACAGGTTTGTGCAAATTTATAAAGGACATATTTCATCATTTATCTCTGGTCAGAAGCACAGTCATACTCGGAAGGCCTTCTTGCTTTCATTTTTATTCACTCAATAAGGGCTTGGCAGTTATGTGTCACAATATCCTGCTGCAGGTGTGTGTGTGTGTATGTATGTATGTGTATGTGTGTATGCATTTGGAGGGGGCAACAAATCAACAAACAGAATTCAAAATAAAGCAGATCAACAGCAAAGCGTTCGGCTCATCGCAAATGAGCAAAATCTTATCTTTGTTCCACTCCTAAATTTAGACTGACATTTTGCAATGCTTAGCATAAATTGTAGAGAGCAAAGAGGATTCAGAGAACCGTTAATGCATGATGATTTAGGTCTAATTTTAGCCTTAGCTCTGATGCAAGGACGTAAAACAGCCTTGCCCGCGTGGGCTTAAAAAAATATTTCTTTCTTCATTTTTAGACTTTTTTGAAAGCACAATAATAATTTTCTACTTTCCACATTGTGTGATTACCACTTTTAAAAAATGCACATATTTATGAATATTAATGTTTAATCAGTTCATAGGCAAGCGCGTGCAAAGTATCTGCAGTGGCAATGCATGTGTGAATTGACTTATATAGAGCTGCAACATAGATGTCATGCCATTTGCATCTAGAAGTCTATAAATACAATAAAACATAGTGTAATAACTATAAATAGCAGTGTGTGCGATTTTTTTTGTTCAGTTTTTGTCTATGGAAACTGTGATAGTAAAAGAAAAAATATAAAAATCTTATTTGTATTTCATGCACACATATGTTCACAAAGCCAATAAATGGTCAACATATATAACAAACGAGTATATAGAGTATGCATGACTTAAGAGAGAAAAAAACTTTTAGGAAATCCTCCAAATTTGACCTTTTTATGAGGAAATTTATTAAACATAAAATCCAGACGTGGTCATTCAAAGTAATTTCATTTGCGCTGTATATATGGTTAAATTTAATTAATAGCACTGAAATGTAAGTCAAACGCACATCGAGTTGTTTGTACATAAAACATAGCGACATTTTTGAAACCGTCTCTCCATGTTAATATTGAATGTATCAGTCTATCCGAACGGCAAAAAATATGTGGTAGAACCACACTTTCCGCTCTAACACCTACGAATAAGGATGCGATCACGTTTACGAGTCAAAATTATGAGTCAAAATCAGAACATCCCTAGCAAACCTCAAGATCCGAGTACGTTGTGCACAAAAAAAAACCTTGCAAAATTGTGCAACATTGGCAGTTTCAATTGAAATCGGAGAAAAATGGCACTGTTTCCATGCACGCTTATCTGCTTTAATCCAGTTCTGAAAGCGCCATGTTCCCTACATCTACTCCGCAGAGGTTTGCTACACTGTCAGTTTTTCCATCCATCTGTTGCGAAGACCTCGCTATTGCCTCCATGAAGCCATAGATTGGCTATTTAACGCTCGCCTCCTCTGCCTTGCGACACTGCAGCCACAGGTTTCATCCCAAACATACATCCACACATACACACACCAAGCCCCGAGGGAAGAGTGTGGCATCTGCCCCTGCCTCGGTGCCAAAACAAGGGCAAAGAAAAACCCTACTGCTCTGAGCGACAGCCTGCCAGTCGAGCGCACTGAGGACCCTGGCAGGCATCACGGTTCAGCTGAGAGATGCTGATAATATCCACCCGGGTTTGCCCGTGGACACCTTCAAAGAATGCCATTTCTCCAGAAAAACGGCCTGGGCCCCTAAAAAGCAGCCTGGCGTGTGAGCGCAATATGCCTTGAGACCGAGCATTATCTGTTGCTGAAGGAGGCCTAACCTCATTACGCTGCACTCGCCGTATGAGAAGTCTGAGGAGTTAATGGAGGTTATTAGATTCGACCCCTCGATTTGGGTCTCAGGCAGCCAGTGTAATTATTTTGCTGGGACTGATGGATGACGAAGAGGAGATAAAGGTTTTGCTTGTCATTTTGGTCAGTCAGGTTTCATAAAGACAGCAAATGATGATTCACACGTGGGAACCGAAAATCGGCGTTTCGCAGAGCGTCGAGGTGCAAGGTATTTCCAATTTCTGAACCAACGACAAAAAAAGAAATGCAAGACAGAGCTCATGCAGTGTCTCGGGGTGCTTCAGCATCTAACAATTCATGCAAAAACTTTAACCGACGCTTTCAACCAGGGTCATCACATCAGCATTTAGCGCAAGTGCACACAGGTTTTGGTTTGCTTTGCAGGAGTTTCGTTGATCCAACAATGCAACAATGCAATAAACGTGGGGATGTTGACAGGAAAGCAGGATGGAGTGGAAGAGCTGGCGATTTTAGGCCCACCTTCGTATTACAGACTTATGTAGAACATTGAATTGCCGTTTTCTTGCATCTCTAAAAAGGTCATGAGCTGGAGCTAGTTGCTTTGGACCATCACCCAACCAGCTTAAACTGTTAGTTCACCCAAAAATTTAAATGTTGTCATTAATTACTCATCCTTGTGTTGTTCCAAACTCATAAGACCTTCATAGAGCCTCCATAGACCACTGCGGCTGTTTATGATTAGAGGAAAGCGCACGCTTACACTGTGATGTCTTCTGCCATTTTACAGAGAAAGTCACGGTAGAAGAATAGTTAAATTATGTTATTTTTGTCTTTATTGGGCATAAAAGTATTCTCCTAGCATCGCAAACTGAAGTTGATCCACTGATGTCACATGGACTGTTTTACCGATGTTTTTACTACATTTCTGGATCTGGGATCATTTCAGTTGTGTAGCTGTCTATGGACGGACATATGGCTCTCTTATATCATAAAAAATATCTTAATTGGTGTTTTGAAGATGAACGAAGGTCTTATGGGTTTGAAACAACATGAGGGTGAGTAATTAATGACAGAAGTTTCATTTTTGGGTGAACTAACCCTTTAAATCAGCTCATAACCAACTTATAACCTGTTCAGGACCAGCTTAAATTAACTCATGATTAGAGTTGGGTATCATTAAGGGTTTGTTCGATACCGGTGCCAAAACGATACTTTTAAAATGGTTCTGGTACCTAAACGGTGCCTGAATCGATACTTAAAAAATACAAATAAAAATGGTAACACTTTATAATAACTGCACACTATCCCCAAGTTTCACAGACAAGGCTTAAGCTAGTCCCAGACTAAAATGCATGTTTGAGCTGTCTCAGATGAAAATATCTTGCTCTGACATATCTTAAAACATGTCAGTGTCATTGTTCTGTGTTAAGATGCACACATGTAATATTGTCACATGTTTGTCTAGTCTAAGTCTTGTTTTATAGTCCACATGTGTTATTTAGGTCATTCTTGCCCATATATGGTTTTTCCTGTGTTTCCCTGTGATTATTAGTTAATTATGTTCCTTGTGTGTTTCCCCAGCTAGTGTCTAGTTTAGTCATTAGTTCTGTGTTTAAATGCCTTTTTTTTTAGTTCTCCCTGGTCCGTGATTAATGTTATTTCAATGTTATATTGTGCGTGCAACATTCTCTGTTACTCCAGAGTGTGAATTAAAAGAGACTTTACTTTATTCTGATTCTCCTGCGTTCCTTTCTCCGCACGGCAAGACGTAACAGAATCACGGACCAACAAAACGGCAAGATGGATTGGGCAACCGACTTCCTCTGTGGGCTCCAACAGGGAAATAAGCCAGGGAAGTTGCTGAGCGTTTTACAACTGGTGAGTTGAAGAGTCAGCTGTTAATCTCTACTTTTGGATGGGACTCAGAGATGATTTGTTTGATTCCTACGAGCGGTCTCTATCGACCTGTTATTGATTTTCTAAATCTAGTCCTTGAGTTAGACAATTCCGAGTTTTACGTTGATTTTTCCGAGTGCAAATCATCTCCCATCCAAAAGCAGAGAGACACTCAAGCTCACCATGAGCCGGACTCCTCCTCATACTGCCCCAAAGTGCTCGCTCTGCTTCCTGCAGGTTTCCTCTGCCCGTCCATCTCCGAGCTCGCGCCGCAAGAGCGCTTTCCCGAGCCCGCATTGCCTGAGCGCCCCTCCGAGTCCGCGCAGCAAGAGCGCCCCTCCGAGCCTGCGCTGCAAGAGTTTTTCCCGGTTCCCGCCCCTAGATCATTAGTGCAGCCAGGGTAGTGGGGAGGGTGGGTGGGCCAGGAGAGTCTCCATCGCTCGAGGCTCCTAAGCCGCCTCCCAAGGCTCCTGATCCGCCACGGCCTCCCAAGGCTCCTGATCGGACACGGCCTCCCAAGGCTCCTGATCCGCCACGGCCACCCAAGGCTCCTGATCCACGGGAGCGGATTTGTAGGCCATCATGAAGAACTTTATTTTGTTGTTTGTTGTTATGTATTGTTTGCGGCGCAGTTGCGCCTTTCCGGGAGGGGGAGGTACTGTCACATGTCTGTCTAGTCTAAGTCTTGTTTTCTAGTCCCCATGTGTTTTTTAGGTCATTCCCCACGTGTCTTGCCCATATATGGTTTTTCCTTTGTATCCCTGTGATTATTAGTTAATTATGTTCCTCATGTGTTTCCCCAGCTGTGTCTAGTTTAGTCGTTAGTTCTCAGTGTTTAAATGCCTGTCCTTTTGAGTTCTCCCTGGTCCGTGATTAATGTTATTTCAATGTTTTATTGTGCGTGCAACATTCCTTGTTTCTCCAGCATTTATATTAAAAGTCAGTTATTTTGTATCCTCTGTCCTGCTTCTCAATCTCCGCACAACAAGGACGTTACAAATATCTTCTTATAAGGCATTTTTGTAAAAGTTGCTTAAATATCTTAATTTAACTAATGCCTAGTCCTGGCTTAAGC
>JAUMHQ010000087.1:8421863-8454630 GCA_032361165.1 Enteromius paludinosus
AGTGAATGAATCATCTTATAACAGGCATCCAATACTGACTTCCGAAAAAGGGGAATAACCAATGACATTTGAGATTACAACTAAAACAGCAAGCCCCGCCCCACAACTGACAAAAATAAACATGCTCGCATGAGCAGGGTCCTGTTCCATAAAACAAGTTTACCAAATAAGCCAGGCTTATTTCAGTTAGTCTGACTTATTATCAAATCTACTGACAATAAGCCTGACTAACCAAAATAAGCCTGGCTTAAACTCTAATCTTGTTTTATGGAACAGGCCCCAGGTAAGAGAAGATTGAGCGCTAGAATAATCGTGCACAGATGACTTATCATGCGCTCGCGGTGGTTGAAATGAGCTCGCGGCTCCCGTTTCTTCGCATGTAGATCTGTTTTCCAGTGGTGCACTTGCTTATTAATGGCATAGATTTGGCTATATAGATTTTTTGGGGATTTCGTTCAGACACAGCACCGAAATGAGCCACCGAAATCCGAAATCGGTTCGGTTTGGTTTGCTTTACAGAACTTTTTGCGGTCTTCTTTGGTCTCTTGATGTAGCAACAATGACTTTTTGTGCATACAATCCTGTGTTTGAGAATGTATTCACGTGACCCTTTAAAGAAATGCAAAACCGGTTGCAAGTTTGGGTTGTTTTGCTGGACATTTGGTGGTACCCTGTTTACAATGGCGTTGAACATTTAATAAAATATATGAAAACTTAAAACCCTGCAAAACCAGTCGTAAGATTTGGGTTGCTATTGCTGAACTTTTAGTTGCCACATTTAATCTCTTGATGCTTCACAGAGAAGCCCTGAAGATTTCCAAGAAGTTCAGGTGCAATACAAACTGATGTTGCAACTTGCCATGTTACTAAAAAATGTAACTGATGTGTGGTTACTGGTCTGAATATGATGGCGATTGATTTCAAAGGTTATTCAAGAGAATGTTGGGTTGCTTTGCAGAACTTCTTGGTGGTGACTTTCTTACTCTGCCTTCCGGCGAAGTCTTGAAGATTTCCAAGTAAGTTAAATCTGTAATAGTCATACAGTCAGAGGACAGGTACAGTTGAATGGGATAAACCCTCAAAAGCACTTACATCAATGATAAAAAGGTGTTCACGAGCTCATTTATGTCACACTGAGCTGTGCTTGAGAGAAATGAGTGCAAGAAGGTGTCATGTTCCAGTTCTCAGTCTTTAAGCACCTCAAAGTTGACCTACTTGATGCAAAGCTCCAGGCTGACTTTTTGACTTTAAAATAAGTTATTGTTTTATTAACAATTGCATCATCTTAAAACTAAGCTTTGGGTTGACCATGCACACTTCAATTTGCTATTACGCTTTAAGAACGAGCTGCGTACAGCTGTCTCAAAGGGGCCGTAGTAATCCTGGAAACATTGCATGTGCTCTGCAGAGAGGATCCCGAATAGATCCAGGTCAGCAGCGAGGTCTCAGCTGTAGTAATAGGCTTTACCTGTCATTGGCATTGAGGCCCTCCTGCCTGGCACACGCACGCCCCTCACCCATCAACCCCAGTAGATATCAACTTAACCAGCCCACTCATGCGTATCCTGCTTCGAAAAACACTCAGTCTGTCAGCTTCTGTTACACCCCTCTATTTCTCTCTCTCTCTCTCTCACTACCCCCCTTCCTGCTATCTTTTGAATCACATCACCCAATCAGCTGTATATCACACATCTGAAGCCCTGGAGGTGTAAATTAAAGAGAGTGATGCATTCTGGGTGGCTGCATTCAAAAATGTCTTCAGTGAACTGAGCGTATGTTTTAAGAGTGTATTCTCCCATGAAAGTCTCTGATGGATATAATGCATGTTAACCTTCTACATTTTACATGTAAATTTGATACAATTCCATTTGAAGACATCAAAATTTCAAAGCATGTGCATGAATGTAATAGGCATTGTTTATGTCTAGAGAAAAGCATATGCATGCATTGTGATACTCTCTACATTGTTGAAAGACGTAACTCAGGGGAGAACAATGATTGAGTAAATTATGTTATTTTTGTGTTCTTTGCATAACTGAAGTTGATCCACTGATGTCACATGGACTGTTTTACCAATGTTTTTACTACTTTTCTGGATCTGGGATCATTTCAGTTGTGTTGCTGTCTATGGAGGGGCAGATAACTCTCAAATATATCTTAATTTGTGTTTTAAAGATGAAACACAAAGGTCTTATGGGTTCAGAACAGCATGAGGGGCAGTATTTAGTGACACAATTTTTATTTTTGAGGTGAACTAACCCTTTAAAAAGTTTGCATGCATTATATCAATCAAAGACTTTGTCCTTTGGGAAAGATAAAATTTTTTATTTGAATTTAATTTGAAAAATCCTAAATGTAAAGGTACATAATTTCTGCTTTACTATTACAGTATTTAAGTAATGACAAAAAAAGTAACGTTTTTAAGCATTCTATCATTGGTCTGCAAACAAAAAGCCACGCCCCCAACTCATGCCATTGGCTGAGCCACTGTTGCTACGCTGGGCTGGTCAGGATTCTGAAACAAACAAAGCAATGTTTTAAAAACACTTAGGTGAGTGTTTACATTTTTCAGGAGAATGGCTCACTTAGTTGTCTCTACATATTAAGCTCGGATAGAGTATTACACATCAAGAAAAATTACACACTTCAGCTTTAAATTTTACACTAACATTCCACATTTCAGTTCATTTAATTCCATGTCAGTGCTTTTTGCATACATGTTTGTATCTAATAGGATATATACACAGAGTGTTTAGGTTTAGCTATGCACTCACAGTCCTGCGCAGCTGAATTAAACTTCATTCCGCTAGTGTCAGTATGCACATTTAGCCACCTCAAGCTCCACTCTCATAATTGATCTGTCAAAATGCTTTGTCTTCCATTTTCGAAGTCCCTGCATTAGTGCTTTGAACATTAGTGGATATTTAGGCACAACAGAATAAGACCAAAATGCTAACGACAAAAATCCATGCGAGGCTGTCTGACCAAGTTTAATCGCACTCCTCCAGAGCTGAATGTGATAGAAAAGTAGCTCAGTTGACTCAAAGAGCTGAGAGGAACTCTGGGAGTGTAAGGATAAAGGGATACATCACCCTGCAGTCTTTCCCATTTTTGAACCAAAACAGCCACACTGCTGCATTTCCAGCCTGTATGCTGCTCAATAATTCAACTGTTTGTACCTGTGAAGTGACGGGGTCTCATTCTGAGGCCCTAAACTGATGTATAATTAAATGGCAAGCCACATAAAAGTGCATATGAAATCAAGTCAGGATCTCCTTATAGATTCAGCCTGCCAGAGCCATAATGGCACCACCTGGAATGTTTATAGTGTTTAGAGTGCTTGATTTATTTTACCTAGATTCTTTCAGTTTTGCAAGTAAAAATCTTTGAAGATGCTTACCAGGTCCTTCCTTTTATTCTTAATCTTGAGACATTTGTTTACCACGTTGATGTATTTCCTATTTAAATTGGCGAGAGAAGAGGCTGTCCTTTTTTCGCTAGCATTAGCATGTAGCAAATAGGCTGTGTCTCATTAGTCAGCCGCCTGCATATTAATTCAGAAACGTAACATCACATGCCATACTAAAGATAGAAATAGCGATAATTTACACATAAGGAAGAATAATATACTTCTAGAAATGTTATAACTGTTAATTTTTTTTTAAACAAGACATCCTCGATGATGCATTTGACCAAAAAATGCAACCACTAGAGGGCGCAGCCTTTGAAATGTAAAAGCTACAGTATATAACAATTTTGTGATGACGTCCCAGTTATGTCACTCGTAGCTGCGCACGCATTGTGGTGGCAGAAAAACACTCGTAACAAGTGGAGTGAAATGGAAAAAGTACACTGAACAAGAGATGTATTGTTGTGCCGTTGGATTTCAGAATCGGAATGCAAATAATATTTTATTGAATTCTGTCGCCAAAAACACCATTTGATGCTTAACAAAGATTACACAAAGGAAGGTGTTTTAATGAACGTTTGTAACCAGGATGTTTTGGACCATAGTAGGAAAAAAATACAGTGGGTCCAAAACAGCATGGGTACAAACTTTCTTCAAAATATCTTCCTTTGTGTTCACCAGAACAAAGAAATTCATGCAGGTTTGTAACTACTTCAGGAGGAGCAAACGATGACAGAATTTTCATTTTTGGGTGAACTATCCCACCAGGCACTGGACGTCCATATAACGTCAGATTGACGTTGGACATGACGTCAGACAGACGTTGCATTTTGGTTAAAAAATGAAATCGGGTTGACGTCAGTATTGGATGTTGATTTTGGTTACATAACCTAAAAAAAGGTGACGTCGGTATTGGACGGCAATTTAACACTGACATTAGACGTTGAGTTTGCGTAGAATTTTGTTCATCTGACATCGCGACCAAAATGTAACCAAATATCTATGATATCTTATGACGTTGTGTGCCTGCTGGGATTCCTTTAACAACCCGGAGCTAACAGAAGTGCACTAACAGCCACAAACGTCTCATTTAGATTTAGACTCTAGGCATTCAGAAGGTTATTCATCTATTGTCAAGGCACTGAATGAAACAAAATCCTTAAATCACAATAACCAACATTTGCAAAATACATCTCTGGTTTCAAATCAAGCCCAGCATGTTCCCTCTGTTTTAGATGTACAGGGAAAAAAAAGCATGACAGATGCAGGTTAGCTAGCGCTGCTCAGATCTTTGCATCTGTCCTACACCGAGCTGTAATATCTCCACCTCGCAGGCGGCAACAGGGGCGGCTTAGAGCTGTGTGCTCTTCTCTGAGCTGACTGTGGAGTTAAGACTGTAGTGTCAGTCCTTCTTTTTCCTCCCCTAAGAACGAGTGTGTGGAGTTGGTAAGTGAACGCATTACGCCGGGAGCTGGGAGAGCCAGATAAGAACCTCAAAGCAGATCTATATGTCCGAGAGTGAGCAGGCAATCCGGAGAATAGGAACTTGACGAATCCTATGGATTTCGCAGCACGGATTTTCACAAGGAGTGTGTAACAAGCTACTGAGTCTTCCTATTAGCATAATGTTAATGGTGAAAGTGGAGGAGTAGATAAATAGCAGAGCATTACTCTGGTTAAATCTCTTTTCTGAAGGAGCCAGATGCCTCTTTCGCATCAGATGGCTGTAAAAGTAATGCCTCATTTCACATATTCATTCCCCAAAAATTGAATCGACTTGCATTCCGACTGCAAAAACACTTAATTTCAGTCAATTGGTAATAAACAGCATGAGTTTTAATTGATTTCACCACAAGCTGAGAGCCGTTCAAAATAGTGCTCATACAGATAGTGTTCGTCGCAACAATTGTTTTGCAATTACTTCCCATGTATGGAGCGCTATGTGACTCAAGTCCATGTTGTCACTTTCTTGTGTCATTTTGCATCTCGTGCCCCCCTCTGTGCAAACAAAAAGTTCTGGTGTGAAACGATGACAATCTAAGACATATGAGGAAATATGAGTCGTGACTTCCTGTCATGATGTCATCATATCTACGAACACTGTACCTTTAGTCAGACACAGACTTATACACACACATTTAAAATAACTAGCTTAATAGGTATACACAACATTTTTTATACAGATAACTCAATTTGTAACAATTTTCAAAATGTTTTTTCATTGTGCATTACAATAAATCTCAATTTAACTGCATTTGGGCTACTTTGATTAAAAATACAGCTAACTAACACAATAAAACACAACAAAAACATAAATATTACAATATATATTAAAATATTACAATTATTAAATAAAAAGTTTAATTGGTGTCAGATAACCCTTTCTTACCTGAAAAGGAATATATAACATATTTAAAACAATTATAACAATAGTAAAACAAATCTATAATTAATTATAATTATTTATTATATTAAAATAATGATGAATAATATGTATTATTATATATTCCTAAATATAATTTAATTGCCAGAAATCATATCTGATCGTTTCATACCTGAAACTATTTCCTGAAAATTCCTTAAAATGTTTATAATTTTTTTTTTTATATCAATCTACAATATGGACCACATTTAATGCCAGCACTTATAAATGTGTGAACTTACAAACATTCAAGTGTAAATATTTTTTTCAACTTGTTAATCAGGGATCAATGGTTGCTGATCAATGGAATAAATTCAGTATTTAGCAAGTAACACCCACACATGAAGCAGTTTGGTGAAGCATTATTCGATTTTGTGGTGTTTAACGTATTCGTAAAAAATGAATAAAGATGTAGAATTGGACAGAATACAAGTAAATGCACTTTTAATGACCTGACCATCAAAGACTGAATTTTCATCGCATCTCCACCATTAGGTGAATAAATTAAGTGGCTGATCAAAAATAAAAACAAAAAGAGCCCAGCTTCCCTCAAACCGTATAATTAATCACACGTTACAGGTCATTTAATGATGGAACTCATTTGCTTCAGATCCACATCAATATTGAAGAAAGATCCCAACCCTATAACCAACTGAACGACAGGCTCCCATGACAGGAAATGACAGCGTACCCTGGATACAGTCAGTGCTGGTTTTGGGGTTTGGGTAAGGGAGGGGTCGTGTCGCACACACATACACACAGTTCCCCTGAAGAATGGAATCACTGTGTCACAGCCTCCAGTTTGCTACCCAGGGCTGGGTCTTTGACAGGGAGGGGCTCTGGACGACGTTTAAAATATATGAAAGTAAACAGGAGGGCAAAAATAGATTCTGTGGTCTTTAGGAAACACCACAGAAAGAAAGTAGAGAAAGAGAGGAGGCAATAAAGGAAAGTTGAGAAATTCACAGTAATGTCGTATTTCGGTCTCATGCGCACTGAAGAAATTGAAATCACATGTGCTGCAGAAAATTGTATACTCGATTTCAAGCATGACGCATAACGTTTATTTGCACATTTTGAGTGATATTCAAGTAAATCTGACAAGTGACTGACATCGGAAGTTTCACAAATTAAAGATACAAATAGCCACACTAAAATGTAAAATACGGGATATGGTAACTGCTCAGTATGTAGGGTGTAAAACTGTTAACCTTAGGATATGACAAAGTTATTGCAGCATGAACCAATCAGCTTTTGCCAAGTCGTTTCATCGGTTACGTTAAAGGGATAGTTCACCCAAAAAAGAAAATTATCCTGTCTTTTACTCACCCTTGAAGCATCCTAGGTGTGTGTGACTTTCTTCTTTCAGACGAATCCAATTGGAGATATAATAAAAACTGTCCAGATCCCTCCAAGCCTTTGAATGGATTCGAACAAGTGATAGCCATTACACTTAGTTGTGATAATAATGTTGTATTAGTTGTATTATATGGCATATGGTAACTTTCCACAATGCCACTCAGCATGCGTGTCTTTCCTTTTTTATTAATAACGATACTAAATTAACAAAGGGACAATCGGCGTTACAGTAATGCAAATACAATGGAAGTAAATGGGGCCAAATAATTTAAATATTGAAATACTTATTGTTTCAACAGTTCAGTTACAACAGATGAACAATATGTGTTTGCTAACTTTTCTTTTTCTGTGTAAAAATATATTTGTTGAATTGGCTGCCATGACAAAATTACATCTAAAACCTAAAAAATGACTGTGAAAGTGTCTTTAAAGCTCATAATACACAGTTCATAAACATTAATGTAATTGCTTTTGTAAAATTATAAGCTTCCCATTGCTATTTCTGTTTCAATCCTTGGCCTATTGACTGTTGTAAGTGTATTCTACTGTTTGTGTGTTTTCCTAAAGTAAGCAATAATTTATAGCAATCAACAATATGCCGTAAATGATGCCAATCGAGCTCAGCTTGTATTTAACGTGGAACATGTGCGTATTTGAAATAATCCACTTAATGCTTATACAAACATCTCCAGTAAAGAACATGCAAAAATATCAGTGTTTCATTCTCGTTTGTGTACACACTCAGACTAAGATGGTGAATCATTAATTACAGTAAAGTGGATCTTAGTCATCTTTCCAAACATGCTTACTCAGAAATGCATGATGAAGAAATGCACGCTTTGCATGACAATGAAAGTATAGGCTAGTAGCTGTAAATCACGGAGATAAGTGCAGGGTGTTCATGGGTAAACGTTGGTGTTGATTCGCTAGCTCCTTTCACGTTTATGTTTCATGAAAATGCCTGTTTAGGTGGTTAAGCTGTTTCTGGGAGGGCTTCTAGGCTTCTTTCCCTAAGAAACATAAACCCGCTTCTCTTTAACGTTAGCGTTGTTTAACAAGACAACCAGATGATTTTTAAGTCCTCATCACGGGTTTTGTCGCATGTCTGCTATTATTGAAACCCAACAATCCCCCTAAACGCGTTCTAGCGCGGGAATCGCAAGCCTACCTAGCATAAACGCTGGCAGCGATTTTTACCCAGTGCGATGCTATCAGTCCTGGCAGCTGTATTGTGCTAGCAAGCGCCATCCAAAACACGAAGGCTGGGGGGAGGTAGAGCACGCAGAGAGGATGTGGAAGTGGTTAAAACCGTTGAGGCCGTGGTTGAGAAGGTAGTGTCATGCGGCTACTGCTGGGAAACAGTCGTTAACTGGGTGTAGAAGTCATTTCGTTCATAACAAAACAGAGATGAAACAGAGAGGTATACACCATTCTTATAGCTGGCCGCTTGTGAGAAACACAGGACGTTGGGTATGAAAAGTTCAAGCATGTGTCTTGCTTTACAAATCGCTGCCTGGAATGACACTCACAAAGACACTCACAGACAGGATTCATTCTTTAACAAATTAAACTGACCCTTTATACCAACAAAGTGAAAAATAAATACATTCATTAGTATAATTTATTTATTATGACACATGATTTTAATTTGCTGGATAAGCTCAGGAAGGTCAAGGCCAGGGGGATCTAATAGGCATTTAATACGTTTAAAGGTGTTATTAAACCTAACTAAATATTGTACTGCATGCGTTGTTTTATGTTTATCTGCTATTCAGGTTATATGAGAGTTTCAGACATTTAAAATGCAGTTTAAAACTGTAATTTTGTAGAAATAAATATTAAATGCAACAACATTTTCGTGGTTAAATATTTAATTTTAACTTCAAACAGCGAAAAATACATTTATCTGTTTATTTTGCAACCCTGTTACTTCAATTTGAAATTTAACAATATAATGAATATAACAATAATTTGATTAAAGTTGAAAACGTTGCAATTATATAACAACGAATTATATGTTTTTTTTTTGTGGTAACAGGTTTTGCAACCCTGTTACCACAATTTGAGACATTTTAAAGAAAGTTTAAAACCGTGATCTCGTGATTTTGTAATTTTTTATTGATAAACATTAAAAAAATCATCAAATTGCAAACAAATTATGTTTATTTATTCAAACAAATAGGTCAGAATAGTAACAATGTTGAAACATGTTATGCTAAAAAGGGAGAATTATGGCAATGTTTTAGGGATATCTAAAAAGCATATTTAGGATGAAAGTTTAGAATGTAGAAACTGGTACAAATATAATTCCAAAAAAAGTTATTTGTTACAATAATTTGTAAGAGTGATGAAATTATGTCAGTGAAATAGACCTCTGAGAAGGGTCAGACCAATATCATCACCTTAAGAAGGGGATACAAGCATCTGATGTGTTTAAAACCTGCTACTATTTTATATTAGTTAACAGTCTAATCTATTATAGTTTTATGAAACAATGAGAATTGTGTCTCTAATTCTTTAAAAAAAGGTAATCAGTAAAGTAAAATACACCCAAGCGTACATTGTGGAAAGAACCAAAAAGAAGGAAGTGCCCCGACAATAAATTGATTCATAAATTACACCAAAGATTACCATAAAGCATAAAGTAGCTACAGTAGGCGCAAGCTCTTGCAGTTTTATTTAAAGATAATTTCACACCTCCACCTTCCTAGTTGCCACTGGGTGAGTCATATCAAGGAAGTGAAGGTGCTAGCTTGTCTGAGGCGTTGGATAAGCTCATTTGAAGGCCATCACAGGCTCACGAATAAAAGTAGGATGACTGCGGAAAGGAGACGATTAAAACGAGAACCGTAAGATACTTCTCTAAACCTGATCTCGACAGGGGGCTATCAGAGAACTCTTAATCCAAAGCTCGGATTGATCTACGACTCCCTCACAGGTTTCGATTTTGCGGGAAGCCATTCAAGTGAGAGGGATCATACTGTATAATTAGACCCACGTACCTCCGTATTCAAAACCACCTCAGGCCTCTCATCTTAAGCTTAAGATATTGAGGGTAATTGGCCTTTCTGATGTATGTTAATCCAGAAACACAGTCCTTAACGTTGCGACGTCTGATTGACGGATAAGAATTCTCCTCCTCAACGTTTTCTTTCACGTGTATCGTTTTTGCATCCACAGTTCTCTGACCTACCATTGCAGCTGATTTTAAAGGTCAAATGTCAAATTTCTGTAATAATGAATGGTTTCTTTTAACAGGTTACTTTAAAGTTCGTCCGCCGTTGAACGCAAACCAGCGCCTTATATAACTCGTTACATTTCATGCATGACAAAATTACCCAGACTGGAATTATTTCAGAAATAATGAACCATTAATCCTACAAAACCGAACCTGTCTTCTTGAATATGACTTTATTTACTGTGGAACCAGCATTATCTTTCTCTGGGGCAGAGGATGTCATATGAATGCAGGGAGGCTTGTTTGACTTGTGTGTACAAACTCCCCCCTCTCGGTCCTGGGGGTGAGCGATGCATCAGCGGCCGTGCATGGCCTACATGCTCACTCAAGCACACTGCAGTGTGGCTCCAACCTTGCCTCTCTGCAACTGTCCTCTTGTATATGTATTTCGCTTGCTTTGTGCACAACCTACGGATTTCTTGCCTTTTGTAATGCAGCAGAGTCAGAGCAGTTTTTGCAGAATATTTTGAAGTATTAGAGTGTTCCTAAATGAAAACGATATTTATAAATTACGCACACTCTTGCTTTAGTGATAGTAAATTATGCAGAATATGCTGTATACCCTATACACAGGCTTTTGAGAGCCTAACAGCAATTGGTATCTGCAGTTCTCAGGAAAATTTTAAATATAGCTATTGTTTTGGCAATAGAAAAAGTTTTATCCAATTATAGATTTTAAAGTTTTTTAACTTTTAATTAAATTTTTAAGTTATAAAGTTTGTATTATGTACAAATACATTATATACAAATAATTAAATGTAATAAAAAATAAAATGGCTACAATAAAAACAATAAAATTAAATGAAATAAAAATGTATTACATTTTCATTGATGAAATAATCAATAAATACTGTAGAAGTATTGTTCATTCTTAGTTCATGTTAACTACTGTATACTGTATACTAATGTTAACTAGTGAACCTTATAGTAAAGTGTTACCATTAAATAGATAAAAAACTGGAAAACCAGTCTCCTCTTGTCACGCTCAGTTAGCAGGTGGAGACCATGAGGTAATTTTTAACAGGTGAGTATTTTTATTTACATTTCTGGAGCAACACAGAGATCGGTGCAGGTAAGTAACTCAGGTAAGTAACACAGGTAAGCAAACTCAAAAGCTCTTTTCCACAACAGGTACTTTTGAAGCAAACTATTAGAGAAATACTCAAAGTCTTTCAAAGTTTGATGGATCTCAGGCAGGCACGCAGGTAAGAAGGCAGACAGGCAGAAAGGAGAGCAGACGAATCTGCTATTAATCTTTTTGTTTGGATGGGACTCAATGACGAGTTATTTAAGTAATTTTTCCTAAAGATTGTCAGAAGTCCGTTATTGAGTTTTTAAATTTAGTCCTTGATCTGAATCATTCCAAGTTTTTTGTTGATTACGGTACTCTGAGTTCCATCCAAATGAAAAAAGACGCTACAACTCACCACAAGCCAAGCTCCTCCATGTGCGACTCCAATGTGCTTTCTCTCCCCCACCATCTTGTTAGCTCCAGCCCGGATAACACCACTAAGCTCTGCCCGTTCAGCCACGAGCCCGTGCCTCCCGAGCGCCTGAAAGAGCCTGTGCTAGCTGAGAGCTTTTTAGAGCCAGAGCCACAGCCAGAGTCTACCACGCTGCTAGTGCCTGTGCCACAGCCACGTACTGGATTTGTGGCAGGGAGAGCTGACTCCTGTCATTGAGCTTGCACTTCCAGTGCACCCTCCAGAGTCTGCTGCGCTTCCAGTACGCCCTCCAACGTCTGCTGCGCTTCCAGTGCGCCCTCTAGAGTCTGCTGCACTTCCAGTGCGCCCTCCAGAGTCTGCTGGGCCTCCCGTGCACTTTCCAGAGCGCCCTCTTGAGCCGGCTGCGCCTCCTGAGGGCTCACCAGAACGCCCTCAGGAACGCCCACCAGCGGACCCACCTAACCTTTCCACTGCAAGTCTCACCAAGGAAATTTTTTGGGGGGGAGCAGCAGAGTCAAGATCTTGGAAAGGGTGGGAGGGACAGGGGTTTGGAGCTGGACCCCTGTAGATCCATCTCCCAAGGCTCCTGATCCGCCACCGCCTCCCAAGGCTCCTGATCTGCCTCCCAAGGCGCCTGATCCACCACGGCCTCCCAAGGCTCCTGATCTGCTTCCCAAGGCTCCTGATCCACCATGGACTCCCAAGGCTCCTGATCCGCCGTGGCCTCCCAAGGCTCCTGATCCTTCATAGAACTCTGCCCTCGTGGCCTTTAGGGCGCCCACCCGCCCAGTTTTCTTTTTGTTTTTTGTGTTCCCCATGGCACAGTTGTGCCTTTCCAGGAGGGGGAGGTAATGTAACATTTATGTCTGTTTAGTTCTGTTTAAAGTCTGTGTTTTTGTATTCTTGGTTTAGTCTTTACCGTCCTAGTTCCTGTCTGCCCTTTTATGGTCTTTCCTCTGTTGTGATCCAATTATTAGTTGATTCCCTTCCACCTGTGTTTCCCCAGCTGTGTCTTGTCTTGTGATCAGTCTTCTGTGTATAAAACCCATGTCTTTTGAGTTCAGGCTTATCCATCAACGTTTATGTTTGGTGCTTGTTTATGTTAAAGTTTTGGATTTATTATTAAAAGAATTGTATGATTATTAAAGTCCACGTCTCCGGTGCTCTCCTTCTCCATACACCAGATGTTACACTATGTAGATGATAACAAATTGGTGCAACATGTCCCTGAATATTTCATTCATGAAATCCTGAAACACTGCTGGAGAGTTGGCAAGCCCATACGGCATCACACAATACTCATAGTGGCCGCTAGGTGTCACAAAAGCGGTTTTCCATTCATCACCTCTTTTTACGCGGATTAAATTATATGCACTGCGTAGATCTAATTTGCTGAACACTTTGGCCTGCCTGAGCTCCCCCAGCATGGATGGAATCATAGGAAGTGGGTAAGCGAACTTGATGGTGGATTTATTCAGAGTTTGGTAATTAATACAGGGACGTAGACCACCCTTTTTTTCCACAAAGAAGCTTGATGCAGCTGGTGAGGTGGAAGGACGAATAAAGCCTTGCTTCAGGGCCTCTGCTATATACTCCATCGCTTCCTGCTCAGGTAAAGAGAAAGGATAGACATGACCTTTAGGCAAATTAGCATTAGGCACCAGAGTGATGGAGCAATCCCAAGGGTGATGTGGTGGAAGTTTCGTTGCCGCCTGTTTGCTAAACACATCTAGGAAATCTTGATACTCCGGGAGAATAGGAGTTTTCATGGCCACCTCAGGACTTTCAACTGTGGTCGAGAGACAGGGAATGTTTCGCTGTGGGAGAGATGGAAAGCAATTGTCTGTGCAATATTCACTCCATTCAAGTACTTCACCTGACTTCCAGAGGATTTTTGGATCATGGGTCTCCAACCAAGGCCGTCCTAACAGCAGATCTATTGTCGCATCAGGTAGGATCAGGAAGGAAATGGGTTCCTCATGAAGAAATCCGATGCGTGGTGTCAGGGTAGGTGTGCAGTACTGAATGGGGCGAGCATCCAGAGCCTTTCCTTGAATGGTGGTTATACGATAGACGATTTTGCTTTTGAGCTTAGGGATGTTGAAAGCCTCCACACAGCGAGATGAAATGAAATTGCCTGGTGCTCTTGAGTCGACCAATGCTTTCACAGGATAAAGGTGGGTGTTAAAGACAATCATGGCATCAATCAAGGGTAAGACATGTAAATTATTTGAGACATGCCCCATGCTCACCGTAGCTTGAGGAGGTCCAACTGGACACTGTTAAAGCTGATGTGTGGAATCGCCACAGTATAGGCACAGACTTCCTTGAAGACATTGAGTTCGTTCCTGAGGAATGACATGATACGCATCAGTTTGCAAGGGTTCATCCACAGGTGCAGCGGCAGGTTGAATATCCTCACATGCAGATAAGTGCTGTGATATGGTGAGCGCTCTCTTTAAGAATGCGTCCAAGCCCACGTTATCCTCATAGATGGCCATTTGAGATCGGATGCATGGGTTTAGGCCACGGCGAAAGACAGCCAAGGATATGCTCATGCATGGGCTTTTACCCCTGTTGCAATTGAAGGAGCTCCTCAGGAACGGTGAGTACGGTGGTAGGTTGGCCGAATACTAGACGGAATTGCTGAAGAAATTGTGATGATCTCTGTACTGGAGGCTCAGGCAGGCAGGCAGGTAAGAAGGCAGACAGGCAGAAAGGAGAGCAGATGTCAGAGTGTCCTCCACAATGGCTCAGTGGAGTAGCAATGAGCTCAGCCAACGCATGCTTGGCTGAGGCTAGGTTATATGGTGTGCAGGTGATTGGGAACAGGTGCTAGAATTCAGGTGACTGTGATCGGGTGATTAGTGTAGACTCAGAAGTGGCAGGTTGTGATGTTTCAGTGACTGATCCAGGAACAGGGGTTTGTGAAGATGTGACACCTCTAGACTTATAACGAAATCCTCAGACATTTTTTCTTGCCAAATCATTTTGTTTTGTTTTCTCGTTGGCATTTCCATGTTTGTCATATCTCACCGAACCTTACACTTTGTCATCTGCTAGAATGCCACACTCTCATGAACAAGCGTAACGACAGTTAGAGGAAGCTGAAGATTACAGTTTATACAGTTTGAAATTTGAAAATATTTTAAAACAAACACATAGATTCGA
Source organism: Enteromius paludinosus (assembly GCA_032361165.1). Lineage (NCBI taxonomy): Eukaryota > Metazoa > Chordata > Actinopteri > Cypriniformes > Cyprinidae > Enteromius > Enteromius paludinosus. Next base: position 8,436,908 of record JAUMHQ010000087.1, read on the forward strand.
TTCAGAAGGCCTTTATTAACCTTCTGGAGCCACGTAGAGCATTCATTGCCATCATAAAACATTTAGTATATAACTCTGATTACAAGGATGGATGGCTTGAGGGTGAGTAAATAATGGGTAATTTTCTTTTTAATGGTACTATCTGTAGTAACAATAACCACTGGTGAGTGTAAACTATCTCAAACTCAGTTCTTGGAGGGCCACAGCTCTGCACAGTTTAGCTCCAAGCCTAATTAAACACACCTGATCCAGCTAATCGAGGATTATTAGAAACTTCCATACAGGTGGGATTTGGAGCTGGTTGGAACTAAACTCTGCAGAGCAAGACCTCCAGAAATTGAGTTTGAGGCCACTGCTATAGACCTTTATAATTGTTTGCAAGGGAGCATACTGGCCAGTATCAAATGGTTTTGTCGGCATCTTGTACAGTACACAACAATGGATGATAGACTCATATAATGAATCATATTTGCTCTTTAGACAACATTGCCATAATTCTCCAACTGGGAGGCATGACATAACACATCGAATCCGCTCAATGTTGTCCTTGCCTTGGGTAGGAGATCTTTCTATTTTAACCTTAGGTCTTGAGTGACAGCTTAGCCTGAAGCTGAGCTTCATTTCGTACCTGACTCATGTATACTAGAAAACTACCTGCTTTAGCCACAGGCTCAGTTAGCTTAGCTTAGCATCCACTGCTAGCATGTGTAGTTTTCTTCTGATTTGTTCTGTGTGTTCTGATAAAACTTCAACAAAATATTAACAGTTTGTGACTCCCAATTAGTAACAAGGGGTGGATATTTTAAAACTAGCATGCTTATTTTAGAGACTATTTATGTCAAAGTATGTGTAAAGCTGCATTACAGTCCTTTTCAAGTAAAAACAAAATTTACAAATCTTTTTACCTTATTTACTCCTAAATATTAATTAGTATTAATTATTATTACTATTTTTAAGGCATTAGCAGCCTATCATTTAGCTTTTGTACCTTACTGTTACCGTGCAGTGAGTGCATTGTATCTTTCTTCTGAGAGTGAACTAATATTAACTTTTCATCAGATCCCTTTTGAATTATTTGATATAATGTTACAACGACAAAAATAGCACATTTGTACTTTTTCATATCATATGCTCTTTATAATAAATAAGTAAGAACCCTGTTGAAAACCCTATCTGACCAGCTAAGAACCAGCTTAAAACAGCTCAATCCAGCATCACACCTTCAGAACCTACCTAACCAGCATATGCTGTTTTATTTAACAGGGAATCATTGTAAAACAAACAGAAGTAATATTAATTGTTTGTGTTGTTCATTTAATTATTTTACTGTATTCAGTTTCATATCTCTCACTATTTTCTGTGAATCTGTTACTTGGAAAAAAAAAACCCAGGCGCTTACTGAAACTGAAAGTCTGTACCACGAAATAAACAAGACGTCTTGCACAATAACAAGACAGACTGATTAAATCACATGCCCTGGACAAGCTTTAATGATGTTAAGACATTATTTACAGCTAAGCAACCAGTTTATGGATCAACATTTGGGTGCTGTCAATTATTCTGATGCATTGCAAAAATGATTTCATTTTATTTGTTAATTCTGCCTCACATTCAATTAAAATTATCTGTAGTGCAGTGAAATAATTGGGAATCCATGCCTGCAATGGAGTAGTTAACCTATTAAAATAATTAATGCTGCTGGATTTTAGACACTACAGTAAAAAAATACTTACTTTAACCCCCCGTCCAGAGACAGTAGATTTACACATTCTGTTCTATCAGTACAAAAGTCAGTCCAGTGGGCTGAGGATATCAGTGCCATCTCCCACTTTACACCAACAATTCAATGCAGTGTAAAAGGGCCTATAGACAGTCAATGGCAGACTTATAATCGGAGCGATCGGATGATCCAACTATGGTTATACTCTGCCAGCTTCCAGAGCGTGAACAGAATTCCCTCTGTGCTGACGCTCAATATTTGGCTTCACCAGCAAAGCACATTGTGGCCCCAAGACAGTGTGAAGAGTGTTCAGCATTTGCAAAATGGGCCAGTATTTATTGCATATCTTTTTAAGCTCATAATACACATTAAAACCCAGGCAAATGCACACATGGCCATCCAAATTTATATACAAATAAATATATGCATGCAACACCGCTCTTCTTTAGTTTCTACTGGCTACCAATTGCTGCTCACATAAAATTCAAAGCATTAATGTTTGCCTACAAAATCACCTCTGGCTCTTCACCCCTTTACCTAAATTCAGTACTTCAGATCTATCTGCCCTCTAGAAGCTTGTGTTCTGCAAACGAACAACGCATTATTGTGCCATCCCAAAGAGGCACAAAATCATATTCACCGACTTTTTCATTACTGTACCAACCAGGTGAAATAACCTGCCCTTATCCATCTTCAAGAAACAGTGTCAAATGGCTTGCAAGTTGTTGGTCTTTTGTTGGTTTTTATAGCTTCTGTCATTTTCATTTGTAGGTTGCTTTGGAAAAAAGCATTTTTTTATTGTCTTAAATGTAATGTGTGTGTGTATATATCTATATATATAACAAGCCAACCAAAGCCCTTTAGATTCAGGGTTTTCAGAGCTTTATATGGTGACTCCTGAAAAGCTGAACACTCATGCTGTTCCCAGCAGCCCTCAGATGTACTGCACAGATCTCGCTCTGGGTCGTTGCCTCTCATGGCTGCCTGCTTTCATGCATTCGCTCAGAGGCTCCGGGGCCAATGGACCCAGTCGTCCTGAAACTTACTTCCTGTTCTGTGGGCTCCCAGGCCTCTGGGCGCTCTTGTCTCATACCACCCATTATGTCAGGGGTAAGTCAAGAGAAGATGCATTTAGATTTCTTTTTTAATTATTGTTATTATTATTTAATAAAATTATAGTATGATAATATCAAAAAATAAAGGAGAGTTCCGGAGAGAGCCATGGAGGCACGACTCATGACAATCATAAGTATTCTGCACCAATATTGTGCTGATTATACAATCCACTGAGTCAACACACAATGTTTTTATATTAATGAATGTGCTGTTAGGTGTTTTGGATTTTCTGTAATAGTTCAGTTGGATGTTCTTCTAATGTTTTTCAAATGTTACTATTTGTTTCAGAACATTCAATAATAATGTTCCCATAATGTTTGCATAAAATAATGAACTAGAAAATACAGATAAGTTGTGTGCAATGAAGCAAAATCAACATTACTTACCTATCAAGAAGAAACAACGCAACCTCTGCATCCAATTCAAGCCCTTCCCACTCCTTGAGTTCGTCCGTCAACATTTACATAGGTCCTACCTCTTGTTTGACCTGCTTTGTTTCTGCAATATTTTCCTCTTGTCTATAGTCATCTACAGTCAATCTACTAATATCTATCCTGTACACTCAAATTGAACGCTTTCTTCTCGCTATTATTACAAGACATGGCCCCATTACTGTTGATTGGCTAAAAATGTCTTTTGTGGTCAAAAGCATTTATCAAAAATCACTTAGTGCACCTTTGATGTTTCCTGTAGCATTTGCACAATCAATCACTTTTGGGGAACTTTTTTGGGAAGCTGGAAGTGAGGTCTAAAAGTCTGAGACAAAATGGAAATCTAAGCATTAAAATCATATTCAAATTTGTAGCATTTAAAAATATACATTGAAAATAAGTTTTATGATGAAAAGCCATAAACCTTATTTCACATGAATCAAATGCTCTTTTTTAAATGTATTTTATTTTCAATTACATAAACCACTGTGAGTCATTGCATAATATTTATATTTATTAATAAATGTACTGTATGGTTAGGTGTGCAGTACACAAGGGTCCCCTATTAGACTTCAGCTGGTGGTCTTTCCAGACCCATGTACTGTATGATCTTCTATATATACCAGGTCAAATTATACATGTGCATTTTACATGTTTACCGCAGAAAATGTATGGAATGTATTTATAGCCTTTATGGAAAAGCTTTTGGATTTGAGCCCAGTCCCCCCACATGCTCGTAATTTTTTAATGCAAGAATAAAACCGTTTTACCCAGCAGGACTTTCAAAAAATGCTTGCTCAAATGATCTTTACTGACACTAAAAGGGTCTCTAAATGGGCGTTTGGGGGAACAGTAACATCAGAAACATCTTTTCTCTCATCCCACAGAACAAGAGTGGCAGAGTCTGGTTCATTTTGTTGTTTTGCTTTTAAGACTTCTACAGTTTCTTCATGTGGTCTGAAGACAGCCGTAATTATTCAAAGCCTTTACAAAGAGTCAAGTGTAAACTTAAATGAATAGTTATTCTATTTTATTTACTCATCTGTGTGTTATTTGTCTATACAGTTAAAGTCAATAGGGTCCAAAACTACAACTTTTATTACAGGATAGAAAAATTATTGTGCTTCAGAAGAAAGTAATTTATTTAGCTTCGGAACGACGATTTTAATTTTTGAGTAAACTATTGGGATTTTAATGTGAATTTTCATGAGATTGTTTTATAATTCCCTTTGAAATGACTGGACTTACTAAAAATCGTAGAACAATGGCACATCTGGACACAACCTACAGCTCAACTTCATGCCTCAATAATAGCCAGGTCAATTCCTCTCCTGAAAATAAAAGACTTCGCAATTTTTTTTACCCAAGTTTAATCTGTAAAACTAAGCAAAGTACTTAAAGTAACAAGATACTGTACATGGTTTGAGCAATCACTCACATTTATAACATTAAATGGTTTGTTCACCCAAAAATGAAAATTCTGTCATTAATTATTTACCCTTGTGTCATTTCAAATCCATAAGACCTTCGTTCATCTTCAGAGCGCTAGTTAAGATATTTTTGATGATATCAGAGAGCCATCTGACTCTCCATAGACAGCAATATAACTGAAATGATCCCAGATCCATAAATGCAGAAAAAAACATCAGTAAAACAGTCCATGTGACATCAGTGGATCAACCTTTAATAAAGTTATATAAACAAGAGAACAAAATGTTGTTAAAGTAGTTTTTAAACTTTAAGAAATGTTCTTTATTTACACATTCTCAGAATGTTGAGAGAAAATGTTCTTAAGGGTCGTTCACACAGAACCAATTCTGCTACTTGTAAACATGTGCTACAGAAAAGTTGATGACTATACTCTTGCGTGTGTTTAAGAATCTCAACTTTAACATGCAGCACAGCTTATCAAAGTCAAAATTGCCAAAACAATTGATCAATCAGAAGACAATGTTCTAGGAAAGTGTCCCTATGATATTATTCGTACTTGATGAATGCTCTAAGGAACTTTAGCTGCGTCTGAGGCCTAGGCAGCTGACTTGCTGCCTCACTGCCTTTTGAGGCAATGACTTTGCAGGCAGTGTTTTTGCAGGAAGCGTAACGGTTAAAGGATCTACAACCAAACAGAACGAGATTTGGCGATGACTAAAGATTATTGAATTACTATAGTACTGATTTATCACTAGAAATAACATCAAAAGGTAAGTCAGAAATATACAAACTGGCCACCAAATATGCTAAATGGTTTATAGTAAATTTCTGTAAAATTTCCTAGAATTCCCTGCATTTTATTTAAAATTTAGTTTGAATTTGACGTTCTTTCTTTGAAATAACAGTTTCTTCTTTCAGCTATGTTTTCTTATTAGAATATGTTTATTAGGGTGGTATGCTACATGCAATGTTGTAAATGAATGGTTATTGCACATTTCAGTTTAATAATTCTTACCATGATGGTGTTTAGTGTTTGTATGAATGACACTGAGCACCTTCTACATATGTGTCTGTCTAAAAGCTGCTTGTGATGGGCTTTGGTTTATCATGCGGCTTTCTTATCACCTGTATTTAATGATTATCAGTGTATTTTAAGTGTTCAAAATAGATTTCACTACCATAATAGGTTGGTATATTAACATTACAGCAGTTTTTACAGTTTGCTATCAGAAATGACGGTATTTAACTGTAAATGTAACATTTACTGCCATATGTTTTTACCTAAAATGTACCAAAAAAATAATGTTGGCATTTTAGAAACATTTCCATTCCCACAAATTTTGCATAACTACTGTATTACTGTACTAACTACTGTTTTGATGTCGTTATAGTTTTAGTTGTGCAAACTCTGCTATTTTATCAAACTAACATTTTAACATCATTATTTTCACTATAAAAATCAAGATTGGTGTAAACTGGCTTTTAGGGGTTGAATCTCTAACCCTAACTGCAGTGTGAGCATCACTTGACACGCTAAATCGCTAATACTTTCTGTCATACAAATATAGATCTTTAAAAAGGGGGTTTCAATTGCTCTTTCCGTGAGTAACCAAGCACCACGCCAGCTTCCCGTCCCAGCCTTCGGCACCAGGCTGGGCTCATCCCAGCATTGATTAAAGGTTTGCGCTGCTGCCCGAGGGGCTCTTTGAATAGACAACTTCCTGTAGTTTAAGGCCAGTGATTAACCAGCCAACCCCCTTATTCCCACCAGGCCCTGTGCTTTTGTGAGCAGTACGCCTCGCCTCCTCTTACTTAGAACGAGGAGAGAGAGAGCGAGCGAGAGGGTTCGACAGCCAACTCAAACATACAAGTGCAATAATGGACCTTCTATTGTTAGCTGCTTCATTGTTGCCTATAAGTGCTAATAGCGCTATGACCCGGTCGCTATAAAACTCCAGAGCAACAAGGCCTTTGCTACAGGGAGTTGTTCTGTCATTATGATGCGTCCGGGGCCCCTCACCCATAATTAGAGGCTGTTTTCAAATATAGAGACCTCTTTAGCATGACAATTGATCAGCCATAGTCAAAACGTGGAAGGTTCAGAGCCAGAAAGATGAATCCCAAACACATTGATGATTAATTTGTTCTTTTTTTCAGCTGTTGAACACAAGATAAATATTTATTATGCATGTATATATATATATATATATATATATATATATATATATACACACTCACATACAGTATATATTTGGATAATATTTTGTAAATACAGTATTCATTTTGATAAAAACGTTTTTACATTAATATTCATATAATTTGGATTATAAAAATAACAACATATTTCTGAAATATATACATGCATGTGTTTTAAAAAATCCATTAAAACTTAAATGTACGCATTTTAAAATGTTTGTATGAATGCTAAAATAAATAAAGTATATATATATATATATATGGTTGGCTGAATGTGAGGAGGAATTTTTAAGTTAAGGAATAATTTTTTTTTTTTACTTGGGCAGGATGTGGAGAATTTTTTTATTTCCTCTAACCCCCCAACCCCCCCTCCTTTTCGACTAAGTTTGTTTTCTTGTTTACAGTTTTGTGTATGTGTGTAGGTGTTAAGAGATCTTCATTTAGGAACAGGTGTCTAAAATAATCTTTCCACTGCTCACTTTTCATCTTAACCGGCAACAAAAATACTGTAAGTGACGTAAAATTTTTCAGATGTTTTTCACACTCCTCCACAAGCAGCAAACGTTTCATATCTAGCTGCTGTTGTAAAAAACTAAAAATAACAAACAAACAAATACATTAGAACAAATAACCAATTATATAAAGTAATTTTTTTTGTAATACATTCTAAACCGAAATTAAATTTAAAAGACGTGACAGACATTTTTCTATGCTATTCATCAAGATTTTTCCTCGTGTGGGCTGTTTTTTTCACATGTGTAAATAATTTTTTTTGGGGGGATTGCTGGCTGTGACCCCCTCGGGCTGAACGGTATTGATCTTCATTTGCTTTCTCACGGCCACCATTCGCCCCTGTGGTGAATGAAAATGACACATAGACCTCCTAGACTGCCACCTGCCCAACACCTCCCTTTGTCTCAGCCTGGTGACATCATCTGACCCTGGGAACGTGGGCCCCTTTTGTGTGACCTTCAGATTTGACTGAGGACCTCTTCCTGTGGTAGGTGCCGTCAAGCGACAATAACTGGAGCAAAGTGTGCATCATTGTATGAAGTCTTCAAACAGGTAAGGCACATGTTTGAGTCCCTGTAAAAACAAACAAACAAAAACTATCTGTATTATGTTTAGATGTGACATGGACACTTTCAGAATGCATGTGTTTTTATAAAAATATGAAGAAAATGTCCTATATGAATATGCTATGTGAATGTTTTAAAATACAATAAAATAAAAAATAAATATGCTTATTAAAATTAATAGTTACATAACAATTGACCATTTTTCACTGAAATATCTTTTTTGTTTTATATAAATATATACATACATACAATTTATACAAATGTATTCTATACAAATTCTACAAATGTGCTAATATTTTAGAATAAGAATTATGTAATTAATTAACTAATAATAATTAACTAAATAATTATTCATTGAATAATACATATTTATGTATTTTTTTCAATTTATATGAATTAATGCTTCATTATTTACACACCTGCACACGCATATACAGAGAAAAATGTGATTTAAAAAAATTCATTCGACATGCATTTATTTCTTTTATATTTTCATTTTACATTATATTTCTATTATATATTTTTTATTATTTTTTATATAAAATTGTTATATTTACAATTTATTGGAATGTATACTTAATTAATGCTCACTTTATATTCTAAAAATGTTTCAATGATTTATTTAAAAATGCCAATTTATAATTAATAATTACCTAAATAATTAATTTGAAAAGATTTCAATAATTAAAACATTTCATGCCACAAAATGGCATAATTCTTGATTTTTGATCATTCTTTTTTAAAGGCCGCCAAATATTGATCACATTATTTTGTCGAGAGCAAAAAGGACTAAAGTAGCAGAGATATTTTCGCGCTGCAGTTTGGCTCACAGATGTGTGCGTGTGTTGTTTTTGGGAGTGTGTCTGCGGGGCAGCTGCGTCTGAACTGCCCCCATTCTTACAGGATGTGACATGGCTGTCGGAGTGTGTGCTCATCACTCATATGCTACACAGAACATGCTTAGACCCACAAACACACACGCAGCCGGCTTTAATTATTACATAAAACGTTGAATACTGCCTATATAAAAAAGCACGAGGACAATAACCAAAAAAATTACATCTGAGAGGCCTCTTTGAAATCATTTTACATTTGTTTAACCATAAACAACTGATCTTTTATTTGAATGAAAAACAACAGCAACGCAAATACTAATTCCGTCACATAATTCCAGCATCTGCTTCGAAACTGACCCCGAACCAGTCAGCCACTGGACGTAATCAACAGCATTGGAGTAATTACATCCTAATACCCACAATTCCTTTGTTTCGAGAAAGGAACAGATAGCAAAGGTCCTCGCCGCCAGAGCTCTCATTGTGCCCAGGGTTAAATATAACTGAGTGGAACCTCTAAAGCAAATTGGATCTGAAAGGCAGGCAAAGTCGAGAGTACGCAGCTGTCGGCAGAAACATGTATTTTTTAAAGGCTGCCCCTAATGATTCGAGACAGTTGGCAATTACGTAAGGCACACTTTTAAGGCCACTGTGGCGTGGCGCAGCCGTCCCTGAAGCTCACTGGCATGTAATGTGTGTTTGAGGAAGCTGGCCTCTAACCAACATGAGAACGACAACACACACCCAGGGGGGAAAGAGAGGAAGAAAAGAGGGAACGAGACTGATGGAAGAGCTGATGAGGGTGACCGACAGAAGATTGTGACTAGCATGTTTGCTCAGGGAGAGTGAAACGCACACACACAGATACGTAAATGAACGGCGTATAGTTTGTGCTCTAAATAACTGATGCTTTACTTAGCACTTGTCTTTCAAATGGATAAATCTGGCAACATTTTATTACACTGGTTGTTGTATTTATCGCAGCACTTCTAGAGAATGGCGCTAAAAGCTTTAAAATTAGCGTTGCACCTACAATAAAGCGTATCCTAAACTCAACTGATAGTGTTACTGAAAGCAAGTGTGACATAAAACTACAACATTTAAGCTTGCTTTTGCAAGTCTTTTATTGTGAATTGTACTCGTATCTGATTCTCTGCATCACATATGCAGTGGTGTACCGGGTGCACTAAAGAGCAAGTTTACTACATTAAAAAGTTGTATATAAGGACTGGTTTTGTGATATAAGCATCGAAATGTATTAGTTTACAAATTATGCACAGCTAAAAGTGTTTTGAGATCATTTTAGAGGTCATTTTGAGATTTTACTAATCAAGAATATGTCTGTAAATATATAGTTTGTTAAAAAGGAAATGTTGTTGGCATTTTAATTCTTATGTTTATGGGCATATTCATTGTTTTTCTTGATAAGTTCATAGCTAGCATTTTACGTATCCTAAATAGACACATAAATCAGCTTGACTGGAAATGATACACAACATACAATGAACAAATATTTTTTTTAAATGCAGATATGCTAACACAGTCTCACAACCAATTCGTATGTATTCGTACGAGGTGCAAAATTTGTGGTAATTCGTAGTAATTCCTACGACCTCACTTACGATTTTGTACGATTTGTCTAAAACCCCTTGATGGGTAGGTTTAGGGGCAGGGTTAGCTTTAAGTAATTAGTACAAATTCATACGAATTTGCAACCTCGTAAAATATGTACGAATTGCCATGAGATCAGGTTGGATATGCATATTATCATAGTTCTTTGTCTCATTAGGGAAAATGGACGCTAAAAATAGTTGTTGCCGAGTGTATGCTTTTAAAAATAGTTTCCCCTTCCCCTAAACGTGCAGACTAATAAGTAAAATTTGGCAAAATTTTATTTGGATCACAGTAATCACTTTCAAACCTAGTAGCTTTCTGATTGCAAACGTTATGAATCCAATTTTAATCCGTTGCAAAGTCTGCAAAGAGATTTTTTTTTTTTTTGCACAAACACAAATTCCTGATTATATTGTATATTCTTATTAAAATACATCGATTTGGCACAATTAAATGGCCGAACAATGTTAAATGAGACCGTACACTGATAATACTAAAATTCAATGCTGACTAGCATTAGTGAGTAGTGGTTTAAAGCTGATAGAAACTAAACTGTTACAAAAAAGCTTTTTATATATCCCTTCTCCAGGAAATATGACTACACAGGAACAAAAACAGGTCTTTATACGGTCATCTATGAGTTTAAAAAAAATCTACTACCTCAAATTTTGTAAACATATGTTCATACAACATCTGTGTTCTGACTCAACATATAAACTGAGAGACAACCAAATGCCATCAGAAACACTGCTCATAAAATAATTCATTCTGAAGTGTTCATACATATACAAATTCGTAAAACTGTGCATTAGCAGTACTCCAGTGGACATTCAACAGACCAACCAACAAACAGAAATAATGATCTAGCTGGATTGTTCTTATGACTCAAACGTACCGTAGCAAGAATGATGATGATTTAATTAATAAGCTGTATGTTCATAATGAGCAATTAAATATGCAAAATCAGGTCAGGATCAGAACTGTAAAATTAACAAGATTTGATCCCTTGCGTTTAATTGGGGCCCCTGTGAAGTCTCTTTCCATTTCATGAACAGATGAACAGAATAACTAGAGGGATTTTATTAAATAAAATAAATATATATATATTTTTTTTTTACTTTTTTTTTTTACATAAGATCTGCACGGCATATTTTTTGAGCAGAAAACCTCCCCAGCTGAGCCTCCACCAGTAGAATACAATCATAACAGCTCATTTAGACCAGCCATACATTTCCCTATATTATTTCAAGACAACACCATATTTCCTTATTTACTTCTGCGATGTGCCAATGATATATCCCCAGCCATAAATAATAATCCATATTTGAAATGTTGATGAGCCCCGGGAAGAAAAGCCTTAGGCGATTCAGCCTCAACAATGGGAAAATATGGCATTCAGGCTGTACAATGGCTCAAATGCAGCCCTTATTTGCATTTCTGTTGACAAATTATCGCTAATATGGAAATATTTCTCCGGAAACAGCCGGAGCAGTTTGTCTCCCGCTCTGCTTCAAATCATTTGTAAATTCCGAGTGGATTACCTCCTTTTGCCGTGGCATAAAAAACCCCTCAGATATCACAAGTGGTGAAAGGGTTGTCAAACTGGTTTCTAATCTACGAGGGGGATTTAAATAAGTCTTGAATCGCGTTTCAGCCTCTACCCTTCCCCTGCCGCAGCCCTCCCCCTCTCCACTTTTCAAGACGATCGCTTCTTCGGGAGCTTTCGCTAAGTGAGATTAATTCCTGAATCATAAATAACTTGGAACAAGTCTCCGGAGAGCCCTGTAGCTATGGCACATCAGAGACACGTATGCTGTACACGGGGTCACGTAGTTTTATACCTAGTGTCAATTTGTAATCCTTTCTTTGTTTTAATAGACTGGGAAGCCATCAATATTACCGAAATATGACTGACGTAACGTGTTAGAAAGCTTGATTGCCCTCGGAGCGTCAGCAAAACTTATTTAAGCATTAGCTCTATTAAACACATGTTTTAAATCAAAGCTGGCCTGTCGACACGGAAATAAATAATCTCATAACCTTAAAAGCCACTGTGTCCGTTCCTGTCAAGGCACAATCCAAAGTAATACAATTACTGGGTGGTTGATCGCTGCGAGTTGAGGTTGATCAGCGTTCCTTTGGGGTTCCTCATGGTCCAGGAGACGCTAAGGAATCTTCTCATTACTGACAAGTGTTATAAGTTTGCTAGAAGGAAGAGAGGGAGATAAACGCTGCTGTTAGAGGTGTGGGAGCTTGCAGCAAAATGTTTACTCACTCTGCCAATCTAAAGAAATGTACCATAGCTTCCTGAGACCGTTACTTGAAGAATTTAGCATTAAAATAAGATAGCCTAAAACTACCCTGAAACTGAAGTTACTGGGCTTTTTTACTTTGACATGCATTTCACATCACTAAGAGAATATATTTTTACAAAAAGAAAACATTTCAGGTGCAATCTGTTACTCTTACACTTTCACAATGTTACGGTATTACTTTTTAATACGGTATTATATTTTAATATTGTAATAATATTCATTTTACATACAATAATTGCATTTCAATAAAAATTGTATACTGAACATATAGCTTTCTTATTATTTTATTTTGGTTTTTAAAACTAGTTTTTAATCATAACTACTTTTATTTTAGTAACAACTTTACATATAATAAGTATCTATAGGAAATTATATATATATATATATATATATATATATATATAACTGACCCTGGACCACAAACCAGTCAAAAGTGCCAGTTTTTCGAAACTGAGTTTTATACATCATCTGAAAGCTGAATAAATAAGCTTTCCTTGGATGTATCATTTGGAATATCCAACCTGATCTCACGGCGATTCGTACATATTTTACGAGGTGGCTAATTCGTACGAATTTGTACGACCTCACTCGTGCGATTTCTTCTAAATCATACATATTTTTAACGAGTTGCCAATTCGTATGAATTTGTACAAATGGCCCAAACCTAACCCTGCCCCTAAACCTACCCGGTTTTAGACAAATAGTACAAAATCGTACGAGTGAGGTTGTACGAATTAGTACAAATTGTCACATATTTGGCACCTTGCATGAATACGTATGAATTGGTCGTGAGACTGTGTTGGAATATCATTGGAGACAGGACAATATTTGGTCGAGATACAACCCATTTGTCTAAATTAAGTTCTTAGCAATGTATATGTCACGGGTCTGTGTAGGCAGGATACGACAGAACAGGAGATTTCTTGATGCGATTTAATAGATGTTAACACAGGATACAGGCAGTCGACAAACTCAAATAAACGTTACAGTACGCCCCCCTCCTGAAAGGCGCGTCCTTGCGCCGTGAAGGCAAAAGACACTACATACATAATAAGGGAGGGGGGGTGGTCCTTAATGCTTTTCCCCGGAGAGGGGTCCGGAATCGAGGGAGAAGATAGATGGCCGATGCGGCAGGCCGACAGCGAAGGTCCGGAGGGCCAAGGCGGAGTAGATGGCGCCGGTGACTGACGCGGAAGAGGGGATTTGGAAGGCCACGGTGGAGCCGGAGCGAGAGAGGACCAAGGCAGAGCTGGAGATATAACCTCAAATTCTGAGAAAAGTCAGACTTGTGAGATATGAACTAAATTTGAGAAGAAAAAGTCAGAATTTTAAAATTTTCGAAACTCCGGAACTTGGAATAGCGAGAATCGGAATTACGAGTTCACAATTCAGATTTTAAAGTGCAATTCTGACAAGAAAGGCAGAACTGCGGGAAAAAAATTGACAAATTTCAATCAAATTTATAGGACAAAAAGTGATATGAAATATTTTCAGAAGCCTAAGTAAAATAACATCTGCCATTTCTATTTATAAAAGCCTATAGCGATCATATCCTCAGTTTGATCGAGGGGTTGCAACTTGAGGCTGCAGGTCGTTTCATTTGTGAATTGCAATAATATTAATGACTGTAATTATGATCACAATCACAACAGTGCTAGTGTGCCGATCTGCATACCATCATCGCAACAAGCTTTTCAAAATCAGCATCAGTTTCCCAGTCTATAAACCGCTCTACTGACTTAATGCAACGGCCTTTTTCATTATGTTAAAAATGTACTTCATTTGGCTGAATTGCAGGCGCAGAGCGCAAGAGTCATTTCATGTAATTTCTTGGATGTTTCCCAGCACACACATTATTGGCTTTTTATTCAAAATACTCCAACGCAAGCAGGTAAATGGAACAAAACTCTTACTGTGAGCCATCAGCGGCCAGCATAAATCCCAGCCATTAGTTCATTCTCATTCATACTGTACTGCGTGTAGGGCGGAAAAATGTTTATGCAATATTTACACAGCCACCGCGTGTCCAGATTTAATCTGCTCGTGGTATATGGGAGTCAATGCGGATGCTAATGGATTTTAATGTCCCTCATGAAAAGTGACGTTTCGAATTGCTGCTTATTTAGCTACAGAACCATCTACCGTGTCTAAAAGAAACATATGGCGAAGGATGTCAGCTGGATGTTGCAGTTCACATGCTCTTTTTACAGGTCACTGCTCGTTGAGCATGTAGATTACGTACGTGCGCTTTCAAATGTGTAGGCATGCGGCACATATGGATGCATTTCTGCGAAATCTGGGTTAGTTCCTATAGCTAGAAGATCTAGATCGACTGAAAAGGTAGATTAAAACCATGCAACCCACATAAAACGGATAAAATCTAATTTGCACTCTGATATCGCCTGTATATTGTCAACAATTTCTGAAGATTTAGCCGCTTCGAGAAGAAAGGCTAGGTAAAACTCATTCCCTGCTGCTGGTTTACACCTCAACCGCACAGTAAGCAATATTTTTCCAGTGTGTACAGTCTTCGTCCTCGTGCATGGTACTCAACAAGCGTGACCCCTATAGTTCGATTCACTTACAGATGACTCTGTGTTCGGAAAAAAAAATATTTTTAATGAATCAACAACATGGGCAGTAAGTGTAGTCCGATTTACAAACAAATCGATTTCATGAACAGGTTCTTTTTAGTGAATCAACATTTGTGCAAGTAGATTCTTAAAAACATACAATGATTCACAAAATGATTCACAAATTTGAGCCGCTTTTAAGAATTCATCCAAAACATCTATGAACTCATGACACAGTTGCTATCTGAATAAGTGTGAAAAATCCATTGAAAACTCACTGAACTCGTCAATGTTGTTGATCAATCTGTAGGTGGTGACAAATAACACTGATTTGTCCACTACACATTTTTTGTTTTCCCTGTCTTTGGAACTATTTTCATTGGGAGGGACAAAAATATCCTTGCAATGATGTATCTGAAATGTAAGTTATTTCAATTTAACTGTATTATAGAAGGAGCTTCAGAACCGAATCACGAGTTGAATCAGGAAATATCAATCAGTATCGACCAGCCCTAATGATGTTTATTCAACATTCGACTGCAGTGCATGTGTATCATCATCAGTAACACCAGAAATGTGTGTTGTGAAAGTAAACACTGTTCATTTATGTTGATTGAGCGTGTAGAAATAGCTGTTAAAAAATTGTAGCTGCTCTCAAACAGCAGTCTTATCACTCATCTCTCTCTCTCTTCCTAATGTCTGCGCTTGAGAGGGAATGATCTGATGTGACGTTATGAGAACGTCTGCTCCAATATCCTAAATGTGCCTCACACTGCAGCAGCGATCACAGTATATCTCCTCGCTCAGATAATCCTTATTACATACGTGTCGCCCTTTGATCAAATCAAAGCCCGTGTTGTTCAGCCTGTGACCTTGACTGAATCTGCCACTAGGCAAAAAATGAGACTTGGGCCATGTTTGTTCAGAAATAATGATGTATTACGAAGACTATTGTATAAAAAGAGAAGTAAAGCTTCACAGGTAAGCCCTGACAGTGACTTCAGTAGCAGGCCAACTCTGAAAGGCCCATCTGCCTGGGAGGTTTTTGTATGGCGCGCCTCCATCTTGCCTCGCCTGACCCCCACTAAGTACAGCCTTTGAGGTTTCTCTGGGGTTTAAAAATACTCTCCGCCAAATTCTTCTCTCTCACTGGCTTCGAATCTGAACGCTGAGCTTGCCACATAAACATTGACAATTTTTTCCCCCCCCTCCTTCGTTTTCCCCTCACGATTTGGAACAAGAGAGTTCCAAAAATATCAGGTGTGAACAGAGAACACCAGTGTGCTCACCTCCGTCTGGAGCACGTGTCTTTCATAACACACCGACGGCGCACTGCTTGCATGATACAATACTCTTGACATTCCTTCAAACCTATTTTCGTCATATTTTCAGTTAATGATTAAGTCAACACCAAAGTCATTCACTGAAAGTAGGGCCATTATGTTGTTGTTTTAAGATTTTTATATCATTTAGAATACACACCATTTAAAAAAAAATAATAAAGAAACCTAAACACATATCACTTCTTCAGTCTCGTCAGAAACACTAGCACTTGGTATATGCAGGTAAAAGAAAAGTGAAAGAAAGTGGTTGCTTTACTACATTATCTAGGCTTATCTGACTACCATAGCGTTAACAAAAATATGATTTTTCTGTGAATGCTACAAAACACTGTGGTAAATGTATGTGGCATGCATGATAATCATATATATATACATATTATGAATGTTAAATCAGAACTTATCGAGTTTTAAACATGGCTCCTACGAAGACTTGTTTGATGTCACTTCCTCTTGAGCAGGTTTATGTTTGTTTAAAGTGACAGCGCACTGTTATTGTTAAAAAAATAAGTGTTGTTACTCACATTATTTCTAATTTAATCCTAAATGTTAAATCTGGTGTGATTTGGAAAACTTAATACATTTGTATCATTATCATGTTATGTAGTAATACATGTATTCATATTTCTTATAGAATTGATCATTTCTGTATTTCTTTTTACAAACGTGTCAAAATGCATGTACTCTTTTACAAATATCTATTCATCTATTAGAAAATATGTACAGTTTTACATTTTTAATTTTATATACATTTATATAAACAGTTTAAATATACATTAGTTTTTAACTATGCATATATTTAGCTACACATGGTTTACATTAAAATAAAGGCAAAAAAAAATTAAATAAAAATGTATTTTAAAAAATCTGGTAATTGGGATACAAATATCACTCTTTAAAAAAAAAAAAAAATATATATATATATATATATATGCGCATATACACACACACATGTTGGTTTTTGTGATTTATGAGGACTCTCCATAGACGTAATGATGTTTATACTGTACAAACTGTATGTGGTATTGCCCTACACTGACGCTACACCTAAACCTACCCCTTACAGGAAACTGTG